>SJYT01010802.1:281366-340990 GCA_006410635.1 Cephalophus harveyi | reverse complement strand
TGGTTTTTGTTTTTTTTTTTTTTTTTTAATGTGATGGTATGGCTTTGTGTGTTTTTTTTTGGTATTTAGATATTTGTGTGGGACATGACCGAGCAACTGACACTCTCACTTTCACTTTGGTATTTATCGTGTTTTCAGTTTGGGAGATTTCTATTGACATATCTTCACGCTCACTGATTCTTTTCCCATCCATGTCCAGTCTACTGATCATCACTTCACAGGCATTTTCTCTGTTACAGTGCTTTAGTTTGTAGCATTTGTTTTTTATTCTGTCTGATATTTTCCACTCTTCTGCTTGAATTACTCATTTCTTCTAGTATTTTGTCTACTTTTTCTTTTACAGCCCTTAAGATATTAAAAGTAGTTATTTTGAATTCCCTGTCTGATAACTTCAGCATCTGTGCCATGCCTGAGTTTGGCGCTACAGTGTGGATGGTGTTCTCAGTGCTTTTGCCCGTGCTTGTAGTTTTGCTGAGAGCCAGATGTATGTTGTTGGGTGATAGGAACGAAAGTAAATAGGCCTCTAGTGTGCAGTGTTAGGTTGCTGCTGCTGCTGCTGCTGCTAAGTCGCTTCAGTTGTGTCCGACTCTGTGTGACCCCAAAGATGGCAGCCCACCAGGCTCCCCCATCCCTGGGAGTCTCCAGGCAAGAACACTGGAGTGGGTTGCCATTTCCTTCTCCAACACATAAAAGTGAAAAGTGAAAGTGAAATTGCTCAGTCGTGTCCAACTCTTCGCAACCCCATGGACTGCAGCCTACTAGGCTCCTCCATCATGGGATTTTCTAGGCAAGAGTAGTGGAGTGGGGTGCCATTGCCTTCTCCAGTGTTAGGTTAACCTGGCTAAAAATTGTTGCTGTTGTTTAATTGCTAGTTGTGTTCGACTCTTGAGACTCCGTGGGCTGTAGCCCTCCAGGCTCTTCTGTTCATGGGATTTCTCCAGGCAAGAATACTGGAGTGGGTTGCCATTTCCTTCTCCAGGGGACCTTCCCTATTCAAGGATGGAACCCACATCTCCTACATCGGGAGGCAGATTCTTCTTTACCACTGAGTCACCTGGGAAGCCTGGCTAGAAATTGGACTGTTTTTAATGTTTGATGTGGGTATCAGAGGCTTTAACTTCTTTAAGTCCCCATGTTTTTGGCCTTCTCATTGGTGAGAGTTCCTCATTAGTGTCTGGTTCCCCAGTAAATCTCTCTGCTGCCTTCCTGGCTGGGGGTGCTGAAATGCCTCATTACTTGCCCCACATGACCCCATTGACCTCCTGCTCAGGAAAGCTCCTTGCCACTCGGCAGTGGTGGAAGCTCTGATTCCTCACTCAGCCTCCTCTGTGTGCATGTGTGTGTGTGTGTGGTGGGGGTGGGGGGGTGAGGGGAGGTCTTGTGACCATCCTGCAGTGACCGCCCTGGTTACTTCCCCTGCCTTCTCTGACACCACCTTGGTGGGGCTTTGGGTTGTTGTCACCACTGGTGGTCTGTGGGTAGAATCGTTGGTTTGTTCTGTGGCATTTGGCCGGACTATAGTGGTAATATCCAAAGCTTTCAGTTTTGCTGGTCTTCCCCTTTCCTGGATCTCTTGCTCCATCTGGAGCAGGGATTTGTTGGGGCTTTTTTGGTCAGCGCCTGTTGGTGTTTTTCTGGATTTGCTGACTTCCCTCTTCAAACTTGGATGGATGAAGCCACAAGTAAGCTCAGGGAGCTCATCAGCATGTGGTTCCTTGGGTCCTGAGGTCATAGGAGGTTTATCTTCTCTCTGCCTTTGAGTCGTCTTCTGTTTGTTTTATATGTTTTTGTTTATACCTAAGTGAGGAATAGGATAAAGTACCTTTCTTTCTTTCCTCCAGAACTGGAAGTGACTGGAAAGTTTTTAATGGTAGTTTTAAGGTGTTTTAAGTGTTCGTCATCTTGACCACCTAACAGTCTTGGTTAGAGGGTGGCCTCTCTGCACTCAGCAGTGGCGGGGGAGGGTTCTCTCATCATAAGCTTCCACTGTGCCCTGTCCTTTTGCTTTGATGTTCTCATCACACTTCTGCTTGTTCTCTTTC
Source organism: Cephalophus harveyi (assembly GCA_006410635.1). Lineage (NCBI taxonomy): Eukaryota > Metazoa > Chordata > Mammalia > Artiodactyla > Bovidae > Cephalophus > Cephalophus harveyi. The sequence goes on along the minus strand of SJYT01010802.1, from coordinate 338,948 downwards.
TTCTCATGAGTCAGTCTATATGGAATCTCCAAGACCAAGCCACCTACTGTGTCTTGTTCATTTCTGTATTTCCGGTGCCTAGGATAGTACCCGGGTACCCTGAAGAGGGAAATGGCAGCCCACTCTAGTGTGAGAATACTGTGGATAGTATGGATACCTGGGAAATCCTATGGACAGAGGAGCCTGGCGGGCTGCAAAAGATTTGGACACAACTTAGTGACTAAACAGCAGCAATGATGCATAGTAGATGTGCCAGATGTAATGATGAGCAGTGTTTAGATACAGATACCTGGAAGGGGAGACCTGGGTTAATATCCCATCAAAGATGCATGTTTCTGTATGAAAGTCATCCAGAAGTGCAGTGTGACCTGTGACACAGCATAGGGTTTACGAAGAATGTTATTAGGTGAAATTGGAGGTAAAGAGCTGTGATGCAATATAGAGATTACAAAATTTGAGTCAAAGAAAATCATAAAATTCAGTTCACCTCCCGGCCCCACCCCCCATTAAAATAGACACATCATACGCAGTGTCTTCACCAGAGCACCATTTTTTTTCTGTCGTGCCGTGTGGCATGTGAGATCTCGGTTCCCCAGCCAGGGATGGAACCCGTGCCCCCTGCAGTGGAAATGCAGAGTCCTAACCATTGGACTGCCGGGAAAGTCCCCAGAGCAACAAGTTTTTAGGTCATTTCAGAGTTTATTCCAACTGTTGATCTGAAGATGAAACTGAAAAATCAGTGTTAGTTCAATGCTCCAAGCCTTAGAACAGCTTAAAAAGAGTGCACTTTGCTCCTAATGTCCTATTTTTCTCTCATGATCTCATTAATATTCCTTTAATATGTGTCTTACCAGCCTTGAGTGTCAAGTTTCCTGATTCCCTGTAGTTCAAAATGAAGTCTAAAACTGGAGAGTCGAGATGGTAGACTTTCATCTGTGAGGCTAACGGGATGCTAGAGGGAGAACGATGACTTTAGGAAGAAGGCCAGAATGCTGTCAAGCTTAGAATCATGTTATTTAAAAATACAATATGAATATTTATGATGACTGTAAATCTAGTAATGTTTAAATTATGTTTATAATAGCTTCTTATGTTGGCAGATATATTTATAGAAATAATTTCTTCATTGATGGTGCCAACTCAATGTATTTCTGCCCTTTGAAGTCTAATATTAAATTAATCTGGAAAATTTTACATATGGAGCAGTTCATCAACATTTCAAGATGTTATCATTGTGTACTGGGCTCATAAATCACCTCTCTAATTTAGTTATAATTTGATATAGCTTTGTTTCTAATTGAAAAATATTTAAATATTTCCTTTTAGTCTTCATTCCTAAATTATGTGGACTGTTTATATAGATGTTTACTGTATTAAAAAATACAAGATTTTAATTATACATGCCAATGTACAGCTGTATATTTACAAAGTAAGAACCATACTGTGTGTACAGTTGCACTCTAAGGAATATTTAAAAGATATCTATTATACAAACAGAATATTTGTTAAACAAAGAAGAATGCTGAGAGATGTAATTTTTCAGGCTAATTGGATTTTTTGGTTGATTCAGGATTAGGTATATAAAAGGTTTCAGTGTTTGTTAGAGGTTTTCCTAAATCTGTTTCCACAAAGATGGTGCTGAATCTAAAAACAGATATAAATTAGCTTTGTATAGCGCCAGCTAATAATGTCCCCTTTCATCCAAATCCTCGTTTGCCATTGGTAGATCTTTCTGTTAAGTCCTTCCCCTGTCATGCTGCTGGAACCAGGACTTAACAGTCTTAAAATTTGCTGAAATGCTGCTTTGTCACCTGCTCAGACTCACCACAAACTTCCTGTTTAATTTATTGCTTTACAGCAGTTTGGAAATTAGAAATTTTAGAATATTTGGGGGCTGATGACTTCTGCTAGAGAATGGCTTGACTGTGTTTTGGTGAATTTGTCTGAAAACCTAATCTTCAGTATTTATATCATAATTATCTTTGGTCAAGTGTGAATGAAGTTCAGTGTCTTACTTAGAAAGCAGTTGGAATTGTCCCTTGAGTACTGTTGTTGTTATTGTTTTAAAATATTTTCTTGGCCGCACTTGAGGGCAAGTGGGCTCTTAGTTCCCTGACCAGGGACTGAACCCACGCCCCTGCATTGGAAACTTGGAGTCCCAACTACTGGTTTGCCAGGAAAGTCCTCCCCCCTTTCTTGTTTTGGGTATTGTTTATTTTAGCTTTTAAATTTAGGGCAGTGTGGTGTCGGAACTTAGAATGGATGTGGCTTTCGAGATTTGAAACCTGCTGCTGTGTAGTTGTATGTCCACGGGCAAGTTCTGAACCTCAGTTTTCTCATCTCTGAAAATGGAGCTGAGAATTGGGCTCCAGTAGTTGCAGCTCGCAGGCTCTAGTTTACAGACTCAGGAGTTGTGGCGCGTGGTTCAGTTGCTCCATGGCATGTGGGATCTTCCCAGACCAGGGGTTGTCCCCTGCATTGGCAGGTGGATTCTTAACCACTGGACCACCAGGAAAGTCCCCTCATTAATTTTCTTATCCTGTTAACTTATCGTAGCAAGTAGTAATGTGGTTTGATTGACATTTCAGTTTCATTCCATTTCTTTGACTGTCCCTTGCTTTGAGCTTATAAAGTACTAATGGGTTGTAAGAAGTAAAGGAAAAGGATTCTAATAATCTGCAAAAATGATCATCACCTCCACACAATGGAGAGTTGTTTGTATTAAAATGGAATCGTATTTCAGTAATATTGTAATTAGTGACATTGCTGAGAGTGACAGGATCAGCAGTATTTTTTGGGTGGTATAAGTTTGACTTTTTCCTCTGTAATCAAGCTGATCACAACTGTAAATAAAGAGAGCCACGTTTAGGCAAAATTGTGAGGTTTTCAACTGCAGCATCCTTTTGGCTTTCTTTTCTTTATATTTTCCTTCTCTGAGTAGTGTTTGGGAAACACCATCTTCTGTTTCTGCTCTCTGGGATGATCATCTGTCAAACTTTTCTACTAAATCAAAACAGGAAAAAATAAAAGTTTTTTTGTTTGGTTTTATGTACTTGACTACATACACGTTCATACAGTCCCAGGAGTCTTATTAGAATTTGATGGAAAGTGAAAACTCCTTTCTCAAGAAATGCACACACATTTACACCAAATTTTGCTCTAATTTCATGGTATCCAGAAACCCAGATTATTAAAGTGAAGATTTTGGACAAAGTAATTATGGAGTGAAAATTGATGAATTTTCTTTAAGGAAGTTTAGGCATAAATGTCTAATTACGTGGAAGTTTGGGAGACAAACTAGATCTGTTTGAAATTACAGATGGGTCAAACCTGAAGGCAAAATTAATTGAGATCTCTTAGGATGACTGCTCTTATTCTCCTTGGCATGCCTTCTATTCTCCAGGAGAAGAGCACCTGTTTCTGACTGTTGGGGGTCTTCGCTCAGAAGCTGCTGGTATTAGAAAGTAAATGCTTTATTATCTGTTGTTAGTTTCCTTCTGGAACAGAGTCTGCTTAATTTAGCATTGATCTGTTCACCAGGCCCCTTTCTCCTGTTTGGTTGAGCCCTTTCTGAGCATCTAGTGAAAACCATAGGCCATCTTTCCAATAAAACGCCTGCATGTATATTCATGCATGCCCCTGGGCTTACAGTCCACATAGACCTTCTTACATTCTCCTCCCTTTCACGTCTTTCCTGACCTTTTTTTTTTTTCTTCACCTTTTCCTTTTCTAAGGCAAGTCGGTCTCTTCTTTCAGTTCACTTGAGTTCAGTCTCTCAGTCGTGTCCAACTCCTTGCAACCCCATGGACTGCAGCACGCCAGGCTTCCCTGGTCTCTACCTTTCTTCTAACCTTTACCTGTCCTTCTACCTCATGATCCCTAGATGCATTTTACCTTTTTTCTGCTTTAATTCTTGTCTGTTAGTCAGAGCTTAAGGGGAGAAACCCAACTGTGTTCTGTTTAAGCAAAACTGAGTTTATTGACTCACGTAACCAAATTGCAGGAAGGATTTATTTATGTAGGTGTTAAGGGTGATTGGAACTAGGGCCTTTTCACTGTCAGGATTCTTTCTTTTTTTAAAATTTTTGGCTGTACTGGGTCTTTGTTACTATGTACAGGCTTTCCCTGATTGTGGCGAGCAGGGGTCTTCATTGCAGTGCACGGGCTTCTCATTGTGGTGGCTTCTCGTTGCGGAGCATGGACTCTAGGCGCATGGACTCTAGGCGCATGGACTCAGTAGTTTTGGCGCATGAGCTTAGTCGCTCCATGTCACTTGGGGTCTGCCTGGACTAGGGATCGAACCTGTGTCAGGGAAGGCCTATCAGGATTCCTCTTATCCTTTCTTGCTCTCATCTCTGATTCTCTCTCCATGATGCCGTCATTCTTCCAGACAGACGTCTTCTACACGGCTGTAGACAAGTTGCTGCTGGGCACGAGGGTCACATCCTTAGTTTTTCTATCAGAGCATCTGTTTCTCCTCCCCTAATTCTAGTTCAGAAAATCTTGGAGAAGGAGTTGACTTGGCGTGGGATATGCTTATGCTTATGACCTGGGCATGGTTGGACCCTACCCACACTGCATAGATGAAATCTGAGGAAAAGCACTTCCCCTGAGTGGCAGACGTGCTGTTCCCAGAATAAGGGAGAGTGCCGGGCAAGCTGATAATAGTGGGCGACCACATCCTCTTCTGAAGTTGAGTCTTGGGTCTTCCTGCTTCATGCCCATTCTGTGCCAGCTCAGTCACCAAGTGCCGTGAAGGCCAGAGGAAGAGCTGGCCACGCTGCCGTTACCAGGCTGATTCTAGCCTGGCACAGGACGAGCACCGCAGTATTCCCTGGGTGTGTGTCCTGCTCTTCAGAGTGTCGTCTTTAAAGCCAAAGATTGTATCCTGCCTATTTCTGCCAGCAAACTTCTGACAAGATACAATACAGTAAATAATCTGTGTGGTGAAGGCAATATTGAGTTTTTTTTTTTTTTTTTAAAGAACTTTTAAAAATGTTTTGGCCATGCTGCGTGGCATGTGAGATCTTAATTCCCTGACCAGAAATCCAACCCACGCTTGCTGCAGTGGAAGCACAGAGTCTTAACCACTGGACTGCCAGGAAAGTCCCAAGGCAATACTGATATTTTTTTAATAGCAGTTTAGGGGAATTCCCTGGTGGTCCAGTGGTTAAGAGTCCGTGCTTTCACTCCCTAGGGCATGGACACTCAATCCCTGGTCTGGAAACTAAGACCATCAAACTGTGCCATGCAGCCAAAAAAAAAAAGGTGGGGGGAGCAACTTAAAATGTTTAATATGATATGTCTGTAATTGATAATAGATGAACTTGTGATGGTTAAATTTTGTGTCAGTTTGGCTGGACCATGCTGCTGAGATATTTGGTCAAACATTATTCTGGATGTTTCTGTGAAGGTATCCTTTGGGATGAGATTAACATGTAAATTGGGAGACTCTGAGTAAAGCAGATTGTCCTCCATTTTGTGGGTGGGTCACCTCCAGTCAGTTGAAGGTTTTAATAGCATAGAGAACAGAACCTCCCCTTGGTAAGAAGGAATTCTACCAGTAGACTACCTTTGAACTCAGCTGCTGCTCTTGCCTTGGTCTCCCAGCCTGCCTTGCAGGTTTTGGACTTGCCGAACCTTCACAATTTCATGAGCCGGTTCCTGAAAGTGATTCTCTGTGTCTACCTACCTACTTACATCCATCCATCCATCCATCTATCCATCCATCCATCCATCCATCTATTTATTATCTGTCTATCTATCTGTCTGTCTTACATCTTGTATTTCTTTTTGTGGAGAACTCTAATACACAGGCAATAGCCATTGACGGCTCCAGGCATACATCATCACAGTTAGATCCAGAAGAAAGGCCTGAACTTAATATGTGAAATCCTTTGCAGGGACGTCCCCTCCTTAGCTTAATTAGTCTTGTACTCATCTACGGACCAATTGCTCTGGTAGGTAGGTTGAGCACTCTTATACATCAGCCCCTTCACAAAGAAGGTTTGAGGTGTGCAGGTGGTGTAATTGGCATTTCCATCAGAATCTCATCGTTTGGTGGAGAGCAGATAATCAAAGAAAGGATGGTGCTGGTGCCTAGGTCCTGGAGGCTTACTCGGTAGTCCAAAGCAATAAATGTTCATATGGTACAATTATTTGCTGTACATTGGAATATATCTATCTTTTGGAATGTGGAATGATTGCATTCTTTATGTTTTAGAATTCCTGGATACTGTGTAAGATCGATTGGATATAAATTTCTTCACATCTGTAGACTGATTCTGATAGTCTTTAATGCATGCATTTTCCAACCTATGATTTTAAAAAGTCTTAGACATTGTTTTAAGATTAAAATCACAGTGTCAGTTCACTTGAGATTTTAGAAATTTCTCTGTCTCTTTAGATATATGTATGTATACACACACAGACATAATTTTAGTATGATAGTAGTGAAGCAGTAGAAAAAGATGGTTGAAAAGTTGGTTTGATTTTAATAGTCATTTAAAAAAATGTGTACATTAAAAATGTTCTATGTTTTCACCCTGTTTTCTTTCTCGGAAAGAATTTGTTAATCTAGGTGACATAGCAACAAAAACAACAGATGTGGAAACAGTTTTGCTTTTTTGTTGAGAAAAATCTCATCTGTATGCGTAGAATATCTTTAGCAATTGCTTCAGTAAATGCCGGACAGATGGTGTAAACTCAGAATGACTCCTCAAACAATTTTATCACAACAATTATTTTGAAGCATATTATAACAACATTCGCGCTCAGATTTCTGGGAAATCATGAATGTAAGTAGGTATATAAAGAGGGAAAGGACTCGGCTTCTAAACCAGAGAAATTTGTGTCTATGAGATGCTTAATTTCTAAAACCTTCTTTTCATAACCTATGGTTGAATACTATCTGATTTTCTGTCTCACAGAGTGGAATTCAGTAACTTAAAAGTGGTTGAAGGTAGGTGAGTGACAGGTTGGCCTTAAAAGAGAAGTAGAAAAATGAAGAGCTAGAGGGAATTCATTGATACCAATATTACAGTGAAAGGGAATGACGAAAGGAGCCCAGTCATTGTTAGTTGGGCACCTTTGCTGCGTCATGTGTTGGAATAGATGGTTTCATGTGTGGTTGCTTCACAGCTCTCTTTTTACATTGGAGAAACAATTGCATATTTTCAGTTTATGAAGTCACGGGGGTATTTATACCCTTAAAATACTTGAAAATAATTATATCAAAATCCCGACTTCGATTGAGCTGTGTGAGTTTAACTAGTCAGTTTTTTCATGGAACACCAATCTTACTTGAAAGAATGGCTGACAAACTGCTTATTCACAACAGGGCGTTTGTTAGACATTTTCTCAAAAATGAACAAAGTAAGGCTGTCTCGTAGGGGGGAAAAAAAAAAGGTTTTTGTTGCAAATGATAAAAACCAAGATTTCAAGTGAAAATTAGAATATTGAAAACTTGCATCTGCTACCATGAACTTATAGTTTTTCAGTTTTAAGACTTTGCTGATGAAAGTGATGATATTAGGGATTTTGTGTTCGGTTTTTGTTTTTGATATCATGTAATGAAATGTTTCAACATTTGGAAAATAAGATAAGCCTAACTCAGTGAATTAAAAATTTTCAAGTGACCAATGAATGATGGATACAGGAATCTTTCAAGGACAAGGTAGACCAGTGGATTTTAATGTGACAAAGTACTAATAGTTAATTCGCGTGATTTTATTTAGTTATTAAATTTTTTTTTCTGTCTTTTTTGGCTGTGCTGGGTCTTCACTGCTGCGCGGGTGTTCTCTGGTGGTGGCAAGTTGGGGCTGCTCGCTGGTTCGGAGTGTGCGAGCTTCTTGTGGTGGTGGTGTCTCTTGTTGAGGAGCACAGACGTGGGCTTCAGTAGTTGTGGTGCTCGGGCTCAGCTGCTCTGTGGCATATTGGCTTTCCCTGGACCAGGGATCACACTCATGTTCCTGGCATTTGGCGAGTGTATTCTTGACCATTGGACCACCAGAGAAGTCCAAACTGATGTGATTTTAGATTCCACATTGCAACGAACCTTTAAGAAACTACTACTCATTGAGTTTTGGAGGAATGTCAGAGAATGTCCACAATTACCTGGAAAACCTATTAAAATATTTCTCCTTTTATTATCTGCATAAGACCATTTTTTTGTTTGTGTACTTCAGCTGGAACCACACATTGCAAAGATTTAATATGGAAGCATATTTGAGAATCCAGATAATGAAGAGATTTGTAAAGGTAAAATGATGCTGTTTTCTTCACTAGCAGTTTTTGGGAGACCATCGTTATTTTTCTAAATACATATTCATACTAGCATGTGACAGGTTTATTATTTTGAAATAAATTTAACAACTAATTTAAAAATTTGCTTTTAGTTTTAACTTAAAATACTATACATCAGTAGATATAACCTGTGTGAGCAAAAGCTCTTCTGTATCCCAAATAATTTTTAAGAGTGTAAAGGGGCTCTCAGACCAAAATGTTTGAGAATGTTATTTTGGTGAAAGGGTGTGCACGTAGCTCAGAGAAAGCAGTATTTGATGGAGGCCTTGCGGGATTCTTCTCCTTAGAATCAAATGCCTTTATGTACAGTTCAGGGTATATGTTAGTGGTACAGGGCTTGATGATGATAAGATTTTTTTGGTAAAATGTTTAACAATTAGGCTAGAGACATGTTGGCTAAACTGTATCTCAGTTAGACAGATGAATTATTTGTTGAAATCTATTATCAGTAAGTTTGGTAAGCCAGATAGTCAGTGATCTTTTAATCATACATAGAATTAAATTTAACTTTTTGTTGTAAATGTATATGGAGTATTATGAACTATAGTAATATTAAAATGTTGGAAATTTTCTTGCATTAGAAATGGTTTATACTTACGTAAAAAATTACTTACAGTGTACATAAAGAAAGTCCTGTCTCCCCAAGGAGGGCACAATATGAAAATTATCAGTTTCAAGATTGGAAAACCTTGAATATGTAAAAATAGAAGTGAGAAGAAGTGAAAGACTTGTGTCTTTCTACGGATGGAAAAGAGGAAGGAATGATTTCCTGTAGTCAGACTGCTGGAAGTTTTTTTTTCTGTGTGTGCTGAAGTTAGAAACTGGAAACGTTGCCAAACGGACAGGGGGAGGGTGAGTCTGCCTGTGTGTCAGTTAGGTTTGACACGCTGAGCAGAGATGCCTGCTTCAGAGGTGGGACTGTTTTCCCATGCTTTACTATAAGATGAACTCAAACATTTTTCTTCTTTTATCTGTTTAGCTTGTTGAACTAACATTTGAAGCAAGTTTGGGCAAGGAGATAATTAACATGAGTCTTAGGGAGTAAATACATATGTATTTCTCACTGCAGTGAAACCTCAATCAGTTTTTCTGGGGAACAGAAATTTTTGCCTAATTGAATAGCCAGCATCCATGTTTCATTCATCACCGATTAAAGGCTTTCTATGTGCTGAAACAGATGCCATGTCTAGTCTGGCTTCTGCTTTTAAGGAGCTCATAGTTTAGCATATTTCAGCTCACTCTCCAACAGAAGTAAAAGCATATGGAAGGTTACCAAGCCTTTCTTTAAAGAATCAGACTTTTGTAGGCATCATCATTATTATGATTCGCTGCCGTTATAGTAGTAAATTTATTAGTTTGTAGTGTCTCCAGACCATATGCAGTGTTACTTTTGAAGAAAAAAAAAATCATACTATCAGGTGTTATTTGTCTAATTCTGCTAAAGTGGAAATGTTGAAAAATTCCAGGTAACAGTTTTGATTAGATAGGCTTTGATTACTATAATTTTTTAAAAAATGTAAATGTTTACTTTTCTATATGTTTGATTAAAAAACATCTAAACCAAAACACTTGTTTCTCCTACTCTGTGATCTGTTTATTTCTATGTTCACTATTCTGATATTCACTTAAAATCCTACAGATGTGGACTTATCCTGAAGACTCTACCTTTTGAATTTTACTCTTTGGCCTCTTAATGAGAGCCCACAGCGTATGTCTGACCTTATTTATCTTTCTGTCTACTAACTTTTCCACAGATGAAGACCATAGTCGTGTTAGTTGTAATCGCATAAGGACCCAAGTGCATCATCTAGCGGAAGGTCCTGAGAGGAGGATTCTTGGCCTCCCTGTCTCTTTGAGAAACTAGTGAAGTGGGAGGCTGTCCCGTCCCTGGCTTGGGAGAGCAGACAGGACAGAAGAGTATGTGAAGCTCATTTTTTTGTTGTTTTTACAGAACTTACTTGTTTATTTTTGACTGCAACTTGAGTGGGTCTTCATTGCTCTGTGGGCTTCCCTCAGGTTGCGGTGAGTAGGGGCTACTTTCTAGTTGCACTGTGTGGATTTCTCATTACAGTGACTTCTCTTGCTGCAGAGCATGGGCTCGAGGCAAGTGGGCTTTGGTAGTCGTGGCTCCCAGGCTCTAGAGCACAGGCTTAATAGTTGTGGTGCACGGGCCTAGTTGCTCCGAGGCACGTGGGAATCTTCCCAGATTAGGGATCGAACTCATGTCTCCTGCATTGACAGGCAAATTCTTTACCACCCAGCTAGGGAAGCCCGTGAAGCTCATATTTGCAAGAAATGGGTAGGTGTGGCTTGGGAGTTATTTTATAGTTTCCAAGTGATTGTGATTTTTTTGTTTGTTACTTCAAAATACTGAAGAACCTTGAAAATGAATCTTGAGAATTCTTTTTTTGCTTAAAACTATCTGCTACTGCTAAGTCGCTTCAGTCGTGTTCAACTCCTAGCGACCCCATAGACGGCAGCCCACTAGGCTCCCCCGTCCCTGGGCTTCTCCAGGCAAGAACACTGGAGTGGGTTGCCATTTCCTTCTCCAGTGCATGAAAGTGAAAAGTGAAAGTGAAGTCGCTCAGTCGTGTCTGACTCCTAGCGACCCCATGGACTGCAGCCTACCAGGCTCCTCCGTCCATGAGATTTTCCAGGCAAGAGTACTGGAGTGGGATGCCATTGCCTTCTCTGTAAAACTATCTAGTGCCCCATATTTGTAGATGCTCAGGTATTGAACTGTGTAATCCTAGTGGAACACACTTTCACACTGTTAATTATCCTGCTTTTATTTTGCATCACAAAGCTTAGTTGGAGAGTTACCAGCCTTTGGAACTTGGATTTTTCATAGTGTCATGGTGCAGCACGCATGATGACACATTTGTTCTGACGAGTGTAAGTGAGAATATATTGATGCTTCTGGGACGAGTGGGAGGTAATATTTGAAATCTGAGTTGAATGGTTGCCATGCTCACAGAGAGGAAACGTATTATTTAATTAGTTTAAATATTTATTGTTTACTTTTGCTGTGTTCAGTTCAGTTCAGTTGCTCAGTCGTCTCTGACTCTTTGCGAACCCATGAACTGCAGCCACTAGGCCTCCCTGTCCATCACCAACTCGCGGAGCCTACCCAAACCCATGCCCATTGAGTCGGTGATGCCATCCATCTCATCCTGTATTGTCCCCTTTTCCTCCTGCCCTCAATCTTTACTGTGTTAGGTTATGATTTACAAAAAGTATAAAACAGTATTCTTAAATCTTTTACTAAAAGATAGGCAAAATGAAATTAAAGTGAAATAACTTAGCACTTTTTATTTCTTAGTGTTTTTCTGTTGTAACTTTAAGGAGAGAAAATGTGCCAGTTATTAAATTTCAAAATATTTTACGCCGTAGTAACAAAAGTATTCATTAAACACAGCTCTAAGAAATTGGTTGGGACAGTATAAGTAGTGAGTAATAGCCTGGACTTTGAAATCAAACAGATCTAGTTTTAAATCGTAGTTCAGCAACTTCCTCATGAGGCTCAATTATGAAACTCCTGGGTGCTGAGAATGTTAATGAGATGAGTAAGTCAAGTGCCTCAAACAGAGTATATGCTTAATAAATATTCATGTCTATGTATTTTTGTTGCTGTTATTGCAAAAGGAAAATTTTATTAAAAAAAAAAAAAAGAGTTCAAAACTCTGAATTTCAATTCAATAATCTTCAAAAAAGATTTTCTAACTTCTAAGGAGGCATGCCAGTTTTTTTTAAAAACACGTGTTTGGCACATTGGTTTAGAATCTCTTTGGAATATGCTTTGTGTATTTTGTATACTGTATTGGGCGTCTTACATGGATCTGTGGGCCCAGGACATCTATTCCTATGAGGGATAATGTGATTGTCTTAGGCACATTTTTATTTTATTGTTTTCCCAAGGAACTCTTTTCTGTCCTGTCAGTCAGGATGTATTGAACGTTTCTTGAACGAATAAGCAAATGAAGGAGAGCACGAAAGACCAGTTAAATCAAAAGACATTCCCTGGTGGCTCAGATGGTAAAGAATCCGCCTGCAGTGCAGGAGACCTGGGTTCGATCCCTGGGTAGCGAAGATCCCCTGGAGAAGGGAATGGCTACCCACACCATTGTTCTTGCCTGGAGAATTCCACGGACAGAGGAGCCTGGCAGGCTACAGTCTGTAGAGTGGCAAAGAGTCAGACACGACTGAGTGACTAACACTAAGTCAGTGAAAGAGAGCCTGAAAGACTAGTTAAATCAAAAGACATTAAAAAGTATGACTTCTCAATTCTGTTTCATAATTAACATCAGTTCAGTTCAGTTGCTCAGTCGCGTCCGATTCTTTGCGACCCCATGAATCACAGCACGCCAGGCCTCCCTGTCCATCACCAACTCCCAGAGTTCACTCAGACTCACATCCATCGAGTCCGTGATGCCATCCAGCCATCTCATCCCCTGGCGTCCCCTTCTCCTGCTGCCCCCAATCCCTCCCAGCATCAGAGTCTTTTCCAATGAGTCAACTCTTGGTATGAGGTGGCCAAAGTACTGGAGTTTCAGCTTTAGCATCATTCCTTCCAAAGAAATCCCAGGGCTGATCTCCTTCAGAATGGACTGGTTGGATCTCCTTGCAGTCCACGGGACTCTCAAGAGTCTTCTCCAACACCACAGTTCAAAAGCATCAGTTCCTCGGCGCTCAGCCTTCTTCACAGTCCAGCTCTCACATCCATACATGTGTTGTCAAACAGAAATCTTCACGGGCCAAAGTCTTATTCTTGTTTTTCCAATTTTAGCCTGTAATATGCTTCCAAAGACTAGTTTTTGTGTGCTTGTAGTACAGAAGTTTTTTATAGCTTGTAACTGTTAACCTTTTCTGAAAATTTATTATATTTATAATTTTAATAAAATATTTATCCATTAATGAAGGATAGAGGCAGTATAGGATAAGACAGGCAAAGAGCCAGATTGCCTGCATTCATTGTTCAGGTGGATCATGTTTTGGTTGTCTAAACCTGGACAAGTGCTTGAATTTTTCTGGAAGTATTTCCCCCTCTGTAAAATGGGACTTATAATACCTCTGTCATGGGGTTTTTATGAAGATTAGTTGAATTTATATAAGTTCTTAGAGTACTGCCTGGTCCACAAACTATGTAAATCCTTTCTTAGGTGTACTCTTAGTACTAGATAGAGCTATATATTTTTGACTTTTTAATTAAAAATAGAAAATAACAAAAACCTAGTTTTATCATGCAAGATATAAAATTTATTTAGCAAGTGAATGGATGAATACAAATCATAGAAATATAATTATCTGATCAAAATATTAAAGGTGGAACTTAATTGCTGGGGTAATTTGATGTAGATACTTACATGTGTATGTCTACATTTGATTATTTTCTATGAAGTGATGTAAGGCTATGTTTTCTAGCTAAGTATTTTTCTGAGACCATGACAAGGCAGAATATTGAAAACAGAATCTGCAGTGTCTTCCCTGTAAGAGAAGTTTGGACACATCAAATTAAGCAATAATTTTTTTCTTTTCCAATTGTATCAAGATATATTTGACATACAGTACTGTGTAAGTTTGATGAAATATAGCATGATGAAATGATAACATACATAATGAAATGAGTGATCAGAATAAATTTAGTGAACATTCATCATCTTATGTAGATACAAGGTTAAAGAAAAAAAAATGAATTTGATGAGAACTTGTAGGATTTACTCTTAACTTTCATATATAACATACAGCAGCATTAATTATATTAATTAATCATGTTGTACATTACATTCTTACTGCTTATTTATCTTATAACTGTAAGTTTGTACCTTTTGACCACCTTATCCAGTTCATCTTCCCTCTAACATTCCCCTTCTGCCTTTGGTAACCACAAACCTGATCTCCTTTCCCATGAGTTTGTGTTTTAAAGTATGACTGACCTACAATACTATGTTGTAAAGCGTCTGCCTGCAGTGCGAGAGACCTAGGTTCGATCCCTGGGTCGGGAATATCCCCTGGAGAAGGAAATGGCAATCTACTCCAGCACTCTTGCCTGGAAAATCCCATTGATGGAGGAGCCTGATAGGCTCCATGGGGTCCATGGGGTCGCAAAGAGTTGGACACGACTGAGCGACTTCACTGTTAGTTCCTTGTGCACAACATAGAGATACTTTACAGAAATCACCACGAAACAATAGTTTTTTGATACCCTCTGAGAACAATTGACTTTTACTAGAACTGTTAGATTTTTTTCATACTTATTTGTTAAATATTTTAATCATTTTTTAATTTGGAAAGGAAAACACTGATGGAAAAGAGTAAAACAGGAATCATGGCTTTAGATTTACTGGAATAATACAGTCACGTGTGCATTCCTTAAATATTTGTTGAGCACCAGCTGTGTATCTTGTATTGTACAAGGTTGTGGGTATTTGATGGTGAGCACAGAGCGTCTCTTTTAATAGAGCTCTACTTTTGAATGAATACTGGAAACCTGTGTGGAATCATCTCTGTTGCTCCCCTCTTCCCTCCCGGAAGAAAGTTTTGATTGGACGTTCCCTGACCTCCAGGCATTGCTAAGGGAGGGACCTGCCGAGACCTTGCAGCAGTGTGTGGAGCCACGGAGACGGTAGCGTGACTCTGGTAGCGATTTTAGTTGAGGAAATTATTTGATACAAAGACTGCCAGCCTCCTGTCAGTCTGTTAGTCTCTGTTGACTTTTGTTTAAGCTGGAGCCAAATGTAAGCATGTTAGGTGATTTGTGGGGGTGCTAGTAGGATAAGGCACCGAACTGGGCGATCCAAGATAGGAGGTGAAAGGAAAAGCTTACAGGGAAGGATAAGTTAGACAAGTGAAACAATAAATAAGAAAGCGAGAGATTCTGCACTTAATTTTTGTGACTATTTGACTTAGGCTAGGTTCTAATAAAGTTAAATGTTTTAAATAAGATTTTCGTTTCTTTAAAGGAAACCACTGAAGTTCTTTGTGATAACTGTCTATTTTCGTAGTTAAGCAAGGGAAATTTTCTTGTCTTTGAAATAGGTGTTAAAACTACCGTATAAATTTAAAAAACGAGTTGATGCTCACTGTAAACAGGAAGGTGACACATAGCTGAAGATTGCATTTTCTCTTCATCCTTTCTGAAGTCTTTATGGAAGGAGAATGTCAACCTTGAAGATAAATTTTGTAGTTATTTGAAGTAATTACTTGGGAATAATGCAGTATAATGCATATTCATCTAAGTTTTGTGTGCTTGGTTTTAATAAAATCTAGCTTACAGTGGGGGAGGGTGTTGACACAGGAGTTGGCAGACTTTCTCTGAAGAGCCAGATAGCAAATATTTTGGGTTTTGTGAGCTGTATGGCCTTAGTCACAAGCATTCAACTCTACTGTTGTGAAATAAAGCAGCCAGAGACAGTGGGGACAAAGGAGCATGGCTGTGCTTCAGTCAGGCTTCATTTACAAAAACAAGCAGCAGACTGGATTTGTTCCATAGTTTGCCTGTCCCCGTACCATAAGGAAATATGGAAAAACTGTGGTATTTTTTTTTTTTCATTTTTCATATTTCATTTTAAAAGGTATAAAATACAATAAAGTATTCCAATACAAAACTGCAGAAACATTGTTATACAGATAACATTTGAGACTTCTGAAACAGAATTGTTGTTTAATTGCTCAAAAAATTCATCAGCTGGTATAAGACAGTTGAAATTTTTATGTATTAAAGGAAACAGGATTTTCATTTTGAAATTATGGAAGTGCAGGATGTTTAAAAATTAAACATTTTAAGCAAAAGTTCACAGCATGCACCTATTATAGTTACAACTTCATTGGGAACATCAGTTGGTTATACTTGAGGAATCAATTTTTTGGAGATTTTTCTTTTTAATTATTTTCTCCATTTTCCAGTTTTTTAAAAAAAGGGAGGTAGATTTCTTTATAATTAAAATCTAACATTTTGTGCAACTTATTAATATGTTACTTTTCTGGCCAGCAAAGTGTGGTTTTAAAGTTTTATCAGTTACAGGACTTCTCTGCCAGTCCAGTGGTTAAGACTCTGTGCTTCCACTGTAGGGAGCATGGGTTCCATTCCTGGTTGGGGAATAAGATCTTGCATGTGTGTGTGGTGTGGCCATAAACAAATATATACATTTATCAGTTATCTGCTAAATATCTCCCTTGAGTATGTCGATTTTCTTTTATCTTGTTTCTATGTCATGTGGATGTTATTGCTAAATATTCAAGTAATGTAACATATGTAGAGATAAAAACTTTTTATAGAAAAACCATCTCTTCCATGTTTCAGTTAAAGTAATTTTTCTCATTGACAGTTTTGTTACTGTAATTTAAATGAGATTATGGAGAAAAATGATGTTTTTTCATCAATTACAATAACTTTTAATGTGTGTGTACTCACTCAGTCATGTCCTGACTTTTTGAGACCCCATTGACTGTAGCCCGCAAGACTTCTCTGTCCGTGGACTTTTCTAGGCAAGAATACTGGAACGGGTTGCCATTACTTCTCCAGTGGATCTTCCTGACCCAGGAATCAATCCCAAGTCTGTTGCAGCTCCTGCATTGGCAGGAGACTATTCCACCTGGGAAGCCCACAATAACTTAACAGCCAGCTGTTAAAGAACTCTTGATATAATCAAGTGGGGAGGAATGTGGTCCTTTTATCTTTTCAGCTACAGCTTTAAAGACTTAAGTAGGAATTAATAAATCTCAGTGTTCCCCTAAAAACAAAAGGTACTGTAATAAGAAAAATGGTATCAGTTCACTTCAGTCGCTCAGTCGTGTCCAACTCTTTGTGACCCCATGAACCGCAGCACGCCACGGACTCAATGGAGTCCGTGATGCCATCCAACCATCTCATTCTCTGTCGTCCCCTTCTCCTCCTGCCCTCAATCTTTCCCAACATCAGGGTCTTTTCAAATGAGTCACCTCTTTGCATCAGGTGGCCAAAGTATTGGAGTTTCAGGTTCAACATCAGTCCTTCCAATGAACATCCAGGACTGATCTCCTTTAGGATGGACTGGTTGGATCTCCTTGCAGTCCAAGGGACTCTCAAGAGTCTTTTTCAGCACCACAGTTCAAAAGTATCAATTCTTCCGCGCTCAGCTTTCTTTATAGTCCAACTCTCATATCCATACATGACCACTGGAAAAACCATAGCCTTGAGTAGGTGGACCTTTTTTGACAATGTATTGTCTCTGCTTTTTAATATGCTGTCTAAGTTGGTCATAACTTTCCTTCCAAGGAGTAAGCATCTTTCAATTTCATGGCTGTAGTCACCATCTGCAGTGATCTTTGAGCCCCCCAAAATAAAGTCAGCCACTGTTTCCACTGTTTCCCGATCTATTTGCCATGAAGTGATGGGACCGGATGCCATGATCTTAGTTTTCTGAATGTTGAGTTGTAAGTCAACTTTTTCACTCTCCTCTTTCACTTTCATCAAGAGGCTCTTTAGTTCTTCACTTTCTGCCATACTCTTAATATAGTTACTTGCTCTGATAACATACGTGCCATAGATTTTATGTTAGTGCATTCACCAACATAGAAAATGGAGCCTGAGAAGACTGTTCCTTCCTATGACTTTTTCTTCTATTAAAAGGAACCAGGCATTTTGATGCCACTTTCAATATATCTCATTCTGAAGAGACAGCAGTGCCCCAAAATGACAAACTAGGCAAGACGTTGGTAAATTTTAGCTGAATGTAGGTCACTGCTGCAGATCTTCTTATTTGTCTGCTTGTATATGGAGAGACTTCCGAATCCTGAATGAAAACCTTTTTATTTGTCCTGTGAATGTTCAGATACCTAATATAAAGGAACAGACATATAGGGAGCCTCCATGTCTCAAATGAGCCTTCGAACAGAGCAATAGTGTGTCTTTAGATGACGATTGGGGTTAATTTGACTTAAGGGAAATATGTCTTGTATTTAGGAGTTTTTTCTGAAAATTCTGAACTGAGAGCCAGTTTTGATGATGAGAGGTCAGCAGGCCCCTAAAAGGATACAAAGGCTCTTGGAAAACAAGCTGCAGCTTTGAGTAGCATTAACTCCCTGTAGACCTGGAGTACATTTGTTAGGTAGATATTGTTTTCTGTACTTTGAAATATAAGTAGAACGGCTTATGTTTTTCTCCCAGGGAATGCAACTGTATGAGGTGATCGAGAGGAGCAAAATGAAATTGCTTTTAAACTTAGCTGCTGACTGATTTTCCCTTTCTTTTGGATTAATGTTCTTAGCTTGTGTGTAAGATGTTGGGAAGCAGAAAACATGTGAAGTATCAGTCTTATTTTTTCATAAATGCCCTCTGAAGGTAGCAGTGAGTCTAAAGGAGTTTCAAGAGAAAAGGGCTCTGAGTATAAATCTCTACCAATCAGGGTTCTCCCAAGAGACAAAACCCATAGGGTATATATAGATACATATCAGAGCAGATGTTTTATAGCAATCGGCTCATGCTGTTCTAGAGACTGAGAAGTCCCGCAGTCTGATCTGCTGTCTGCAGACTGGAGATCCCAGAAAGCCAGTGCCTGATTCAGTCTGAGTCAGATACTCTGAGACCTGGGTGGAGGGTGGAGGGGGTGGTCCAAGGCCCAAGAACCAGGAGAGCCAGAGTCCTTAGAGGAGGAGATGTGGGCGTCTCAGCTTAAGCTGGGAGTAGATTTGCTCTCCCTCTGCCTTTCTGTTCAGCTGAGATCCTGAACAAGATCCTGGGGTGATGCTTGATCCCACTGGTGAGGGCAGTCTTCTTGACGCAGTCTGCTGATGCAACCCTAATCTCTTCTGAAGATGCCCTTATAGACACACACGCAAAAGTAATGTTTTATTGTCCATCTGAGCATCTCCTTAGCCTAGTCAAATGAACATATATAGTCAGTCATCACAGGACCCAAAAGAATTGAAAGCAGGGGCTACAACAGATACCCGTGTGTCCATATTCATAGCATTATTCATGATAGGCAAAAGGTTGAATGAAGCACCCTAAGTTCCATCAACAGATGCATACGTAAGCAAAATGTTGGATATGCATACATAGAATGGGATGTTACTGCTAAGTCACTTCAGTCGTGTCCGACTCTGTGCAACCCCATAGACGGCAGTCCACCAGGCTCCCCCATCCCTGGGATTCTCTAGGCAAGAACACTAGAGTGGGTTGCCATTTCCTTCTCCAATGCATGAAAGTGAAGTCGCTCAGTCATGTCCGACTCTTAGCAATCCCATGGATGGCAGCCCACCAGGCTCCTCCACCCATGGGATTTTCCAGGCAAGAGTACTGGAGTGGGGTGCCATTGCCTTCTCCAGAATAGGATGTTATTCAGCCTTAAAAAGAAGTAAATTTTGACATATGCTAGAGCATGGGTGGAACTTGAGGATGTTATGAAATAGCCAGTTATAGAAGGATAAGTAATGTATGATTCCACTTATCTGAAGAGTAGTCGACTTCATAGAGACAGAAAGTGGAATGTTGGTTGCCTGGGGCTGGGGTAGAGGGGGCTGGAGGGTATTGTGTAATGGGTATAGAGTTTCAGTTTTGCAGGGTTGAAAAGTTCTGGAGATGAATGGTGGTGATGGTTTCTAAGAAAGAAGGACTCAGAATGATTACCTAATGTCTAGACATGCCTCAACTTGTGAAACTAGGATGAATGGCTCAAAGAAGTGCTAGACTTTTGACCACTGTCATTACAGAACAGTCGCATTCCACCTGCCCTGCTTTATCCATTAGCTCCTTGCAGAACTTGCTAAAGGGAGCTGTGTTCGGGATCATAATTCTAAGTTCAGTGACTACACTTTTGGTCTAGAATGAACCCAGAATACCTATAATCATGATGAAGCTCTTCCTTCCTTGCCTGCTCTAGAGTTTCTAGGTAAACTTGAAGTTTTGACTATTGACCTTCATGGATATCATAAATGTTCCTACCTTTGTAGCTTAGGCTACAGAACTTCTTAAACGTCATTCCAGAATGGTTTTGTGGGTTTAAAACTAATGGCTCTTTTTTCCCCATAGATTTTTAATCTTCAAAATAAATGTGCACTTTGAAGAATAAATTAAAAAATATAGATAAACAAAAAAAAACAAACAAAACCAGCCATAATTCCATGAAATAAATTGCAAAAGCTTACATCGTCTTTTGAACATCTTCTTTTGTACATGTATATATGTGTGTGAGAGTATACATATTTTTATATTTATAGATTCATACTACTACGTATTTAAATACCTATTTTGACTATTTATAAAGGAATTCAGGGCTTTAGTATTTCTTGCTAGGCAATCAAAATGGTGGAAAATCATCTATTTTTTATTCACTTTGGATACTTAAAAGGTTTTCAGTATAACTTTAAGGAAGTAATGCTTCAAAACTTAAAACTAACACTCAGTTTGAAATTAATATAATAATAGATTATCCAAGGAGCTGTATTACACTGTTCTCAGGCAGACTTGTTAATGAATTAGGACATGTGGTAAGTTAGAAACACATTTATTTAGTTGTATTTATTCAAAATATCAGTTTATAAATTGTTTTCCTTGGATAATGAAAAATTTTCAAAATATTTTATTTCTGGAATCTTTATTTTTTGAAAAAACATCAAAGAATAGTTTGATGGAAATGTAACTTGCTAACAGCCACTATGAAGAACAGTACGGAGATTCTTTTAAAAAGTAGGAATGAAACTACCATACAACCTGGTAATCCCACTACTGGACATATACCCTGAGAAGAGTAATTGAAAAAGACACATGTACCCCAGTGTTCATTGCAGCACTGTTTACAGTAGCCAGGACGTGAAAGCAACCTAGATGTCCATCAATAGATGAGTGGATAGAAAAAATGTGGTACATATATACAAAGGAATATTACTCAGCCATAAAAAAGAATGAATTTGAGTCAGTTCTAGTGAGGTGAATGAACCTAGAACCTATTATACAGAGTGAAGTAAATCAGGAAGAGAAAAACGATGATCATATATTAAAGCATATATATGGAATCTAGAAAAATGGTACTGATGAACCTATTTGCAGGGAAGGAATGGAGACAGATACAGAGAACAGACTTGTGGACACAGTCAAGGGAGGAGAGAGTGGGACGAATGGAGAGAGTAGCGTAGACATGTGTAAAATGCTAGCTGGCAGGACGTTGCTATGCAGCACAGGGAGCCCAGCCTGGCGTTCTGTTGAGGACCTAGAGGGCCAGGATGGGGGAGGGGAGGGAGGCTCGAGGGACATTGTAAAGCAATTTTCCACCAATTAAATTAAAAGAAAAAATCATTTTTCAGAAAATGAGAGAAAAGATAGTATGTCAACTCTTTAAATGTGTCCCATATTCCTATGGATTAATTTTGTATCCTTTTGAAATTATTTTATTTTTTGTTCTTGCTGGAAACCTCAGCATCTAAGATTACATTTGTATGTGTGGTGCATACTTTGAATAATTAAACAGAGCATTTTTTTCCCCTTTGTAATTGTACCCTAAACTTTTACCCTCTGGAAATTTCTGCAACAGAGTATTCTTTGGTCATCCCCTGGGTGCTGAGTGTAGAGTTACCATTCATGTTCCCAGGGAGGGAGATTTGTAATATGAATGGCAGCAGACCAGGCAGTTGCACCATGGCTTCATCAGCATAAAATAGTAACTAAGTCTCGTTATTTCAGCAGAATGTCCTTCTGAGGAATTTTGTTTGCTTAACCCACCAAGGGCAAGCATCTCTGGCTGAATACTTTCAACACTGATTAATAATGAGGTTTCATCAATTAAGCATTAGTTTCTGGTGGCTGTCTCCTTTACCCTTCTACCTTAAACAATCTGTGGACTGGGAAAACAGAAATCATTAGACTGTTGAGTCAGAACTTGAGGGATCTTCAGGTCTAGACTTTGAAAGCCTGTGATAATTAAGACGTGGTCTTGCTCTGAACTCTTCAGGGGCTTACAGTTTACTAGGAGGCAGAATGGCAACTGATTACTGTGTGATGTGCTGGGGACAGTTAGTACATTTGAGTATGAAGTGCTGCAGCCCGGCAGCCACCAGCCGAGTATGGTGGTTTAGCACTTCGAATGTGAATGTGGC
The DNA here is from genome assembly GCA_006410635.1 of Cephalophus harveyi. Lineage (NCBI taxonomy): Eukaryota > Metazoa > Chordata > Mammalia > Artiodactyla > Bovidae > Cephalophus > Cephalophus harveyi. The sequence continues at coordinate 316,577 of SJYT01010802.1, read as the reverse complement.
CAGTAAGACCAAGGAACTGAGCGTATTTTAGTTACTCCAAGTGAAAATTTTAAAACTGATACTTGATTCGTGTATTGGAAAAGCGTTTAAGATGGTTTGGAATAATTTGAATCTGTGAATCTACTTTTCAACTGTAAATTTTATGAAATCCAAATACATACGCAGTATTTTTGATGAAAGTTTTAAGATCTGAACTGAAAAGTGCTGTAGAATACACTCTGGTTTTGAAGACTTAATTAAAAAAAAAAAAAAAAGAGTTCAATTTTGACATTGATGATACACTAGAATACTAATATTTTACATACTGGCTTGAACATATGTTATTAGAATTAAGTTCACCTCTTTTACTTTTTTAATGTGACCATTGGAAAATTTTAAATCATCTGGCTCTCATGGTATTTGCGTTAGTGCTGCTCTGGATGCACAGGAAATCTGCAAATTCTGCCCCTGATGAATAGAGGAGCATCTCAAAGAGAAAATGCCTTTTGAGCCAGCTCTTTGTGGTTTGTATGTGGTTCCTAGACTGGGGACAGTTTAACGTAGATAGAGGGATAATGTTTTAAAATTTTTAGGAGCCTTAAATTCTCTGCTGTGAAATTTGAACTTCTACAATCATTGAAACGTTTGTTAATTATATATAAATTTATTTATTGCTGGGCTGGGTCCTCGTTGCTGCATGGGCTTTTCTCTAGTTGTGGCAAGCAAGGGCTACTCCCTCGGTGCGGTGCACAGGCTTCTGTTAGCAGTGGCTTTTCGTTGCAGAGCCCGGGCTCTCGGGTGTGTGGGCTTCAGTGGTTGTGGCGGGTGGGCTCTGTGGTTGCAGCTCCCAGGCTCTAGAGCACAGGCTCAGTAGTTGTGGTGCACAGGTTAGTTGCTCCTTGGCGTGTGGGATCGTCCTGAATCAGGGATCGAAGCCATGTCCCCTGCATCGACAGGTGGATTCTTTACCCCTGAGCCACCAGGGAAGCTCCTTTTTGATGGTTTTAAAGTAGGTGAGTGATAAGATCAGATCTGTTTTCGGAGAAGGACTTGTGGGACTGGAGGACCATTTGGAAAAGATGAGGAAATGGGACTTGTACGCACTCAGCCAAATGATGGAGAGAACCCAGACTGAGGTGGTTGTCTCAGGATAAGAGGGGAAGGAATTCAAGTTAAAGTAGGAGAAAGAGTTGGTGGAAGCTCCTGGAGGTAGAGAGAAGAGACGGGGGGACTCTGAGATCTCCCTGTGAGGAGCTCATGATGGTGTCGTGTGAACTTGTGAAGATAGGAGGACAGTGTATCATGGGCGGAGGTTGTGGCCGAGGAGGTGATGAGTGTGGGCGTCAGTGGAGGAGCCATGCTGGTCTTAGACACCACGTCTGCTGTCCAGGGGAAGGAGGTGGGTGTTTGAGAGAGAGTTTGGTTTTACTGAAGCAGTGCTGTCAGTTAAGATGTCCCAGGGAGACTGTAAACACAGGAGTCGGAAATCAGCTTCAGTGCATGGATTCCATGACATCTTCTTTAGTTCTGTCAAAAGGATTTCCCTTCAGGAACATCCTGAGGGCTTGCCGCGTGCGGGTGCTGTGCTCGGCGGTGAAGATGAAGAGAAAAACCGGGTAGACATTTGTGCCTGGAAGGTGATCCAGCTCCAGAGAGAAAGGCACACGTACCCCTGGGATGACAATGCAGTGTTGTGAGTTCCGCAACAAGCTGCTGAGCAGTAAGGCCTAGGGAGGACGCACGTGAGGGCACCAGGAGCTGATGCTGGAGAGGGTGGGCTTGATCTCCAAGGGGAAATTTGCCATTTGTTCCTTTTGGGCAAATCCCCTACATATGATAAACCCTGCGACTGTGTATATGTGGTCCTCGGGACCCCAGGCTCTTCACTGTGGTATCTGTCATATCCTGTCCACCTCCCGGTAGGTCCAGAGTTGTGAGTCACAATGATTTTTGTTGGTTGCGGTTTCTGCAGGTTTGGTGGCAGAGGAGTGACTCCATCAGTGTGTTTGTGTGGTCCCCAGAAACCAGCATCTGTCAGGCCTCCCTGCTTTCCTGCTCGGGACCTGCCTTGTTTATGTCTATCAGGGAGGAGGCGGAAATGACAGACCTGTGATATGTGAAAGGGGTTTCAGGGTGTTGGCACAGTGATCAGAATGGGGGAGGACAGAAGCCAGGTGAAAGTGGGAGCCTTGAGTAGATGAGTGTCAGGCAGCAAGTCCTAGAGAAGTTGAGCGGCCTTAAGTTGCAATACCTGGAGAACCAGTAAGAAAAAAAAATTATCTACCATGAAAATAACACCTGCGAAAGCTTTCCACAGCACTGCACTCACTTAGCTCCCAGTTATTGGAACATTGCATTTCATTTTCTGGGGTTGTGTCAGTTTAAAAACATAAGACTGTGTGTACTTGGAAGGTACCTCCCCACTTCATGGAGTCCCCAGCTTCCTTCTGCTTTCCGTAAGGATGCAGTGAACATCTGCTGGGAGTCTTTTCCTGACCATGTCTTACCCTCTTCTCTCTGTTCAGTGCTGTGCTCACCTCCTGCCACTGGAAGCCTTTCCTGCCCGTCTCTCCTCTTCACTCAGCTGCTGGCCCTGAAAGGCTGCCTCATGTTCACCCCCTGCCTGGCTCATGCTGTTGCTGTTTAGTTGCTAAGTCGTGCCCGACTCTTTGCGACCCCATGGACTGTGACCCGCCAGGCTCCCTAGTCCATGAAATTTCCCAAGGGAGAATACTGGAGTGGGTTGCCATTTCCTTCTCCAGGGGATCTTCCTGACCCGGAGATTGAACCTGCATCTCCTGTGTCTCCTGCATTGCCAGATAGATTCTTTACCTGCTGAGCCATCTGGCTCATTATTCATTTTTAAGTGATAGTTAAATAAGTGAGTCACAGAAAATATCAGTGTACTGTTGAGAGCCTGAGAAATCAATGCTGACATGCTTTTGTCTCTTCAACTTGCAAATTTTTGTGTTAAAAAATTATTAAAGGGTAATATATTGCTCTCCCCCAGTTTGACTTTTAAGTGAGAAGACTGTCTGTTGAAAAGTCAGATTTTTCAGTTTAAAATTGATGTGAAGTTTTCAGTTGTGAAACTAAAATTTCACTCCTATTTTAACTGAATATTGGCTTGTTGGCAGTTTTTTTTTTCTTTTTGTCCTCATTCTGCTAACTGGCCCTAATGTTATTAGCAATTATGGTAAAGCAGAGTTTAAACAGGTAAATTACCAAAGGCAGTAGATGTCTTTTTCCACATGAATTAAATAGAATTTAAAAAGTAATTAAAATTCTATTTTGGAGTCTGATGCTTTGATAAATGTATTTTCCTCCCATAAATCTAAAGGTATGATTATAGGTTTCAGGGACTTACACTGATTATTCAGTAATATAATTCAGCATTTATGGTAAGGTAAATATAATACTTATATAGTACTTAATACTGAAGTATTAGTACAGAGTAGCATGGCTCTTACTAGTTAAGAAACAAGAGGTATAGCTAATATGTATTCTGTTGTTCTCTAAAATTTATTTTAGAAGGAGTTATTGAACTAATGTCAAAGAGGACAACTCTCAGTATTTTTGGTATTAAAGATTAAAGTAAGGATTCAGGCACAATTGAAGTTTAAAGTTACCTTCTTTGTATGTGGTTCCCCAATTTTTCCTTTCTGTGGATAGTGGGAAGACTGTTTTCATCTGTGTATGAATAAAAAGTGGAACAGGCCAGATCTTTTTTTAAATACCAAATTGGGTCATGTGCAGAGGTACTGGTCCCAGTTCAGTTGTTAATTAATGACAGGTATGACCCATAAAATTAACTTTGTTTCTTTGTTCTCTTTTTGAAGTTTTTTTTTTGTATGAAAAATCCACTTATTTTTGTTGGTGGCCATTCATGAACAGTTCATGTTTGTTCAGTTAAGCGTATAATGTTATATATTTGAAAACGGATTTTTCATTCATATATTGGAAGTACTTCTTATTGCTTATTCTTTTCCTTCGAATTATATACTGAGTAAGAAGTGATTGGTGGTATAGAGTTTAAGAATTGTCTTTTAAGTTTTATATATATATATATATATATTTTTTTTTTTTTTTGATGCCCCAGACAGTAAAGAATCTGCCTGCAATGCAGGAGAGCCAAGTTTGATCCCTGGGTTGGGAAGATCCCCTGGAGAAGGGAATGGCAACCCACTTCAGTATTCTTACCCAGAGAATTCCATGGACAGAGGATCCAGGTGGGCTACATACAGTCCTTGGGGTCCCAGAGAGTTGGACACAATTGAGCGACTAACATTCTCACTTTTTTCATAGTTCAAGCATATTGGATCAGGGAACTGGTTTGCCATAAGTACATTTAGAAAGATTGAGTATCTTCTGAACAATAGTACACATAAAAATCACAAAGGGTACTTAAAAATACAGATTCTTCCTGCCCCCGCACCTCCCACAAACACTTTTTTTCTTTCCCTTCCTTCTTAGTTTTTTTCCTTTTCTTGTCACTACTATGTGTTTGGAGCTGATGTGATGACTCTGTGTATAAACGCACTATAACTTTTTTTTTGGCCCTACTGCCCGGCATGTGGCATCTTAGTTCCCTGACCAGAGATAGAACCTGTGCCCCTGCATTGGAAGCATGGAGTCTTAACCCCTGGACTACTAGGGAATTCCCAAGAAAACTGATTTTTTAAAATTGTAATTTTTGAATTTTTTCCTCCGGTTTTATTGAGATATTGTTGACATATGGTACTGTATATGTTTAAGAGTATACGTTATAATGATTTGGTTTACATACATCATGAGGTGATTATCACAGTAAGTTTAGTGAACATCTCATACAGATACAAAATTAAATAGAAAAAAATTGTTTTTTTGTGATGAGAACTTAGAATTTACTCTCTTAACTTTCATATATAACATGCAGCACTATTAATTAGATTTATCATGTTGTATTCTATCTTTTCTTTCCTTGCAACTTCATGACTGTCTTTATTGCTGTGTTTGAATTCTTTTCTCTTTTCTGTGTGTACTATTGTAGATTTTTGGTTTTGTGGTTACCATGAAGTTTATATCTGTCTATAAATGATTATTTCAAGTTGCTGATCTCTAAACATTTTAACAACCCTGCATTTTTACTGCCCTCTCCCACGTTTACTGTTTTTGACATCATATTTTACACCTTTTCCTGTTTTGTATCACTTACTGTGTATATAGATGATTTTACTACTTTTGTCTTTTAACTTTCCTATGAGGTTGATTTACTTCCTTTCCTGTATATTTGCCTTTACCTTTTGTAATTTTCATGTTTCTAGTTGTGACCTTTTTTGCTTAAGAGAAGTCTGTTTAACATTTCTTGTAAAGCTGATTTGGTACTGAACTCTTATCTTTTGCTTGTCTGTAAAACTTTCGATCTCTCCATTAGATCTGAGTGAAAGCCTTGTCAGGGATACATAATGTTTATGAGCTTTTTTTCCTTCATATTTTAAAATTTTAAGTTGGAAGTGAAATGCACTTTTCTATTTTGCTTTTCTCATTAACCTCATAAAATTTTTTTTGTCGTGTTCAGAAACCATTAACATTTCATTGCTTTTATGGTATTGCCTCATATATTAGATCATTATTTACCTAACTGTTCTTCTGTTGTTGGACATTTAGATTGTGTCTCATTTATTTCTGATAAATAACATTGGAATGAACATCTTTGCAGGAAATTTTTTTCTATGTATAGATTTTTGTCTCCCCTTTTTCCTGAAAATATTTTTAAAAGCTTTGAAACATACTGTCAAAGTGTTTTCTAGAAGGGTTCAGCTGGCTAAAATCACCAGCAATAAACTGGAGTTAACATTCATTTTCACTAACATCATGTTCATTTAAAAACCCATAGTTTTGGTTCACCAGGAAAAAATGGTATGTAATTATGGAACCATCCCTTGTAGTCAGTACATGTTTTGTGTACATGCATAAATTTGGTACTTCATTCTAAGTATTTTTTCTACCAAGAATTTAAATTTTCAAGAGTTCTTGAGGATACTTATTAGTGATCAATGAGTGGTAGTTCCCTTGAATTTTTCTGTCGTTTAAACAGTTGGTAATAAACAGGGACAATGTATTTTTGCCACGATCAGAATATTAAAAATACTGAGCCCTCTTCTGTTCTCTTTCTGTACATTTTGGAAATTGAAGGTTTAAGTTGATCTTAAGTTTGTACTCAATCGTTCAGTCGTGTCCAACTCTTTGAGACCCTGTGGGCTGTAGCCCACCAGTCTCCTCTGTCAGTGGGATTTGCAGGCAAGAGTACTGGAGTGGGTTGCCATTTCCTTCTTCAGATCTAAGTTTGGAGTTTGTTAGAAAAACAAAGTTCTTATTTCTGCTGAAACTGTTTGTAACAGCAAATGAACAACATTTCAAATGAACATCTGTCCAAACATTTAGTGGTAAATTAGAGTGTGAAATATTGAAGTTTTACCATTTGTCCATTGTCAGTAAACCTCTTCTAATTATATGATCTACTTAGATTGCTGTTACATCTCTTGATTTCAGACATAGCTCTTGTCTCTGTTTCTTGGTTTATCAGTTTTGAAGATTCTTTGATTAAAAAAAATTAGGGTCTATTCTTTTCTTCTTTTCCTTTCTCCTCAATGTTTGATATTTATGTATTTTCTTTATTTTTTTAAAAATATTTATTTTTGTTTAAGTATTATTTATTTGGCTGTGCCAGGTCTTAATTTTGGCATGTGGGGTCTTGTAGTTGTGGCGTGTGAACTCTGCAGTGGTGGCATCTAGTTCCCTGACCAGGATTTGAACCCAGACCCCCTGCATTAGGAGTGCAGAGTCTTAGCCACTGAACTACCAGGGAACCCCAATTTATATGTTTTCATTTCTTGTATTATTTCATTTGTTACCTTAAGTGGTAATTGTGAGCCTGTGTCTGTGTTGTGTTACTAAAATTCCTGGACTCTGGGTTTCCCCTTGAGTTCTGGAAACTGCCTCCAAGCGGAAATGCTGGGGGGTGGTTGGTGCTTGTCGTTCATTTCTTCTCTTGGGGGTCGTAGTTCTGAGTTGCTTGTTTTGTGGTATAAGGCCTGAAAATATTTGTTTCCTGTATTTTATTTACTTTTCTAGTTGTTCATGCCGGGAACATGATTTTGGATCCTCCGGGCTGGAAATTGGAGTCTTTTAATGGCTTCTTAACTCGCGAATCTAGTGATTGCTTCATGACCCTTGTATTGAAGTCTTCAGAGGGAAGTTAGTTCCTTTTCTTTTTAAATACCATCTTTTCCTGTGAGGCTGCCTACTTCTGACTTTCTGTTTCCTTTACTGGATCCTCCTACTTTCCCTGGTACCTTATTATTTGCATCAGTAATTGTAATATTACCACCAAAAGTCACCCTTGCCAGACCCCATGCTAACTTGATACCTGTGTTCTCATTTTAATTCATAAAGCAACTGCTTAGTATTCTCTAGGGGTCTGTGTTACCCCTTCTTTCCTTCTGGGTATTCTCAAGTTTAGGGCCCCATCTGTTTGCTGATGACTTTTATATTTTTAGCACTGATTTCTATACTGAGCTCTCAATCTGTCTACCTGATAGTCTGAGCATTTCCACCCAGACTTTTAAAAGGAGTGCTGACCTACTGCAGTGTAAGTGGAACTCCTCTGTCTTTCTGTGTCTTATTCTTCATCTCAGTGTTATTTAACCCATGGTTAAACACACACCAAAAAACAAGCTTCCCACAAACAGGCATACACTCTGCACGTTAATTTGACTTTCTAATCTCTTCTTGCACCTAGCCCTGCTTCTCCATTCCTGCCCTCCTTGTCTAGTTGCAGTTCTCATCTTTGGTCTGTTACTGACCTCCTAACTGATCGCTGCCTCTAGTTGTGTTCATCTAAAATCTGCAGTATTTCTCAATTTTAAATCAGAATGTGCTTCCTGGCTTAACTTGTCCAGTGATTCCTCAAATGCTGCTGGGCGACATCTGCTTTTGAACACGACACACAAATCTCCTTGTTCAGGCATTCGGTTCTCTTTACATCTTTCTTGTGTTGCTCCTATCACCTGCTCAGTCGACATCCTCCCCAGCCACACCATGCTTTTTTTAAATGTTTGTTCTTGCGGCTTCCTGTATCCATAGCTTTGACTTGGCTAATACGTTGGTGTTCATTTTTGAGGCTTATTCCTTGTTTCCAGGCCTCTTCATTTTTTGCTCCCACACTCTCCCACGTGTAGCTCTTGACAGTATGTCTATTACGCATTTAAAGGATCTTTGTTTCACTTTCTTTTACTGTATTAGAGGTCCTAGAAGACAAGACATTTAAAAACTCACATTTGTAACCTTTGCACTGCGGAATGCTTAACTGTCAGTCCACTTTTAGATAGTTCCTGTCTTAAATGACGACATGATTGTCCATCCTTGTTCCCAAATAGAAATGTGGATGTTTTCCTGATCACCTGTCTTTATCACATGTAACCAGCTCCGAGTTTTTCAGCTCTGCTTTTACTGGAGTGTATGTGTTTGCATTCTTTTGTTCACTTGTTTGTTCGCTTGTTCATTCAATAAATTTCCCTCAGGGCTACTGCCTCTAAGACTGTGAACTAACTATAATGCACGCCAAACATTGCATTGAATTTGTAGAATTTATAGATTAATTTTTGGAGGAGTAACATGTAAGTATTAATATAATTTTGGGTACTTGAGGAAAGTTGTATAAGTATTCCTTTTATTTTTTTTAACGCTTACTTGTGTTTTAACAGTTCTCTTAGTGTAGATGAGATTTTTAAAATTCTGTTGTATTTTCTAATTTGTCATTGCTCATCTGTTGGGAACTGACCAAATGATCATTTTATCTGGCCAACTTACTAAACTACTTAGTACTTTTCTTAGGCTTAGGTTTTCAAATATTGGTTACATCAGTGACAAATATCAGGGTTGTTTTCCTTCGAGTACTTAGAAGGTCACTTATTTTTTTCGGTCTTAGTACATTTCCCGGAGAAGGCAATAGCAAGCCACTCCAGTACTCTTGCCTAGAAAATCCCATGGATGGAGGAGCCTGGTAGGCTGCAGTCCATGGGGTCGCTAGAAGTCGGATGCGACTGAGCGACTTCACTTTCACTTTTCGCTTTCACACAATGGAGAAGGAAATGGCAACCCACTTCAGTGTTCTTGCCTGGAGAATCCCAGGGACAGGGGAGCCTGTTGGGCTCCTGTCTATGGGGTCGCACAGAGTCGGACACGACTGAAGCGACTTAGCAGCAGCAGCAGCAGCAGTACATTTCCTATCTTAGTACATTTGTTGAATAAAAACAGTGATATTTGGCATCCTGGAATTATTCTGGACTTCAATGAAAATGCTACTGTCTTAGCAGTACCTTGCTGAGTATGATGTTTATTTTGAATAATTTGTAAAGTTATTTTAAGGAGGCATCACCTATTCACTTGCTAAGAGTTTTATCCTTAATCCATGTTGAATTTTATCAGTAACTTGGTTGGCATCAGTGACGATCAGGTTAATATATTAATGCAAAGAATTACAGTAATAGATTTTCTGAAGACAGATCCTCAACATTTCTCCTTTTTCCTGATTTATTCAATGCAGTGCTAGATTTGAGTGCTAATGGTTTATTGAGTGTATTTTCATTTCCATTTTTAAGTAAGATTGGTTTATACTTTTATTTCACTTAGTTCTCTGCTTTTGTTTCAGAATTATGCTAGCATTATAAACTTGTTAAAGCATTTCACTTTTTTTTTTAAAATTGGAAAAACTGAGTTGTCTAAACAACAGAAATTAGTTAATTAGTTATTTCTTAAAGCTCTAGTAGCATATGTCGTAAATCATTTAGAAAATGGCTATTTCTTGGCATCTTTATTTCCCCAAGTCTAGTAAAGTACCAGGGGCAAAGAGCTTCTTTAACTCTTGTTGAATTCTCTAGATAAGTTCCTAGGAAATGATTTACTATGTAGAATTGTTATATTAACAGAGTTGGCTTTAGTCAGAGAAGCATTGTTACCCTGGCTAATTCAACAGGATATGGAATTAGTCTGGAAATGAAATACATGGAAATCTGTCTTCATGGATAGATTTTCTTCATAGAAAGATGCTGTTTGCTGCTGCTTCTGCTGATAAGTCGCCTCATTCGTGTCCGACTCTGTGCCACCCCATAGACGGCAGCCCACCAGGCTCCCCCGTCCCTGGGATTCTCCAGGCAAGAACACTGGAGTGGGTTGCCATTTCCTTCTCCAATGCATGAAAGTGAAAGGTGAAAGTAACGTCGCTCAGTCCTGTCCAATTCTTAGCGACCCCAGGGACTGCAGCCCACCAGGCTCCTCCGTCCATGGGGTTTGGTGATAGTCTAAATTCAAAGCTGACCTTTATAGGAAAATGGTCTCATTAGTATCACTCAATAGAGTATTTGCATAATTACCATGTATAAAAAGACCAAAGGTAACCATTTTGTAAATGTATTCATGTCTTGGATTATTTTTACTATTTTCTTTTTTTTTAAAGCTTATTCTGTGATTTAGAGTGATTATAATTAATTTATAAGTAAATATTTTAGAAGCTAAAGAGCTTTAATTTCAATAAAATTGATTCAGTATATACATTCCATTTTCCCCTTTTAAAAAATTCAGTGTTTTCAGATATTCATAAAACTCTGGTATATTGTAGAAGTAATGGGACATCTGAGTAGTTCTCAGATTAATATGGCAAAGCAGTGGTTCTCAACCAGGGGCAGTGATGTCCCCACAGAACATTTGGCTGCATCTGGAGACTCTTTAATTGTCACAGTGGGAGGAAACCTCTGTCATTGAGTAGGTGGAGGCCGGAGGTGCTAGTGGACATAGTGTACTGTACAGGATAGCCCCCTATAAAAAAAGATCTGTCCCCAAATGTTAGTGATGCCAAGGCTGAGAAACTTTGTTGTAAAAGGAAAGCTAATATACACAAACACCCAACATAAAAATGTGTTCTTAGATGTGTGCTTATTCTTTCAGCAGCTATAGCTCTAACTTAGTATAGTTTACAAGGTCCTCATGCAACGTGTGTGAAGCGTATTCTGCTCTTGACTGACATCTAGTGAGACATTTACAAATAAATGTAAAACTGAAAGTTGAAATTAAGTAAGCATGTAAATCAGAGTTACAGCTAGTTGTTTTTTTCTGCTCTTAGGAATTTCACATATAAAAAAACTAAGAAGAGAGTAAAGATTTGTTTAGGGCTACTGAGAAACAGGCTTCCCAGGTGGCTCAGTGGTAAAGAATCCGCCTGCCAATGCAGGAGATACAAGAGACGCAGGTTGGATCCCTGAGTTGGGAACATTGGGAACATTCGTTGGAAAAAGGAAATAGCAGCCCAGTCCAATATTCTTGCCTGAAAAATCCCATGGACAGAGGAGCCTGGCAAGCTGCAATCCATAAGGTCAAAAAGAGCCGGGCACAAAAGAGGGGGCACAACCCCCTCGTTGGACTCGAGATACGAACACAAGCAAAGGAGATTCCCAGAGTCCAGGGGATCAAGAGGTATGATCAAGAGGTATGAGGTATGAGCGGCTGAGCACACACACACTGAGAAATTATAACTGAGGAGGAATTGTATGTGGTAAATTCTTGGCTGAAATACTACTATATCTCCTTTATCTTTTACTTATATTCTTGATTTAATATTAGAGCTTAGGATATAAAAATTTTTTCATAGTTTTCTAAGTGCTGACTTCTGTGTAAGACTTTTTGTATTTTAAAAATTGCTTAAAAATCGTGGCGTTTTAGAGCCAGTGGAGACCTAAGTGGCTTAATCCAATTTCTTCACTTACAGAGATTAAACAGTTCTTTTTCATAGAGATGAAGCGATCTAGTCTGTGGTTTTGCAGCTTGTCAGGCCAGATCTTAAACTGGAGCCCGACGCTCCCGACTTCTAGTTGAGTGTGCTCTCAGGGTGAGGGGAAATGATTAAGTGCACTCCGGGTTCTTCTGAAAGCTTTTATGTTTGTTTTTCAAACTATGAATATTAAAACTGTTAAATTCTTATTTTTTCAAACTATGAACATTAAAACTTAAATTCTCATTTCCTTTAAAGGAATGTATATACACACCTCCATATATGTTTTAAAATGAATTTGTATTTGTTTATAAATCTCATGTTTTGTTTAATTTTTATTTATAAGCATTATACATGTGTAAACATGGATATTTCAAATCTTTCATAGGCAACGACACCTCCACATCAAGGGCGACCTGATTCTCCCGTCTACGCTAACCTGCAGGAACTGAAGATATCCCAGTCGGCTCTTCCCCCGGTCCCCGGAAGCCCAGCAATTCAGATTAATGGAGAATGGGAAACTCATAAAGATAGTTCAGGGCGTTGTTATTACTATAACAGAGGTACACAGGAAAGAACTTGGAAACCCCCTCGTTGGACTCGAGATACGAACACAAGCAAAGGAGATTCCCAGAGTCCAGGGGATCAAGAGGTATGAGGAGCTAGGGGGTCAACCAGTGAGTTACAGAGCTTCTTCTCTTTTCGTTTCTCAGAGAAGTGAATAGGTTTGCTTCTAACCTTTGAAATCTCTAAGATACTAAATCTTCGTTCCAAGTTTTATCATATTACTGCTTGTTGCTTCCTAGTGTGTAGATAGACAGCGAATAGCCCTATGACATGCTTACTTGTCTAGAGCTAACTGGGTTAATGCTGCCTGTTGCCCTTGGTTTCCCTCACATGCTGGAAGATACTAATCCAGTCATCGTTGTTGCCAAAGCAGTTACGATAAAGAAGGGGAGAAAATATGTGATGTGATTTAGCCAAACAAAAACCCAGTTATTCAGTGCTTTTCTTTATGATTTGATGGGACTGCAAGATACTTCTCAGTTTTTGTTAGAGGTACAAGATCACTTTTTATGACTGTGTAGGGGAAATAAGTATAATATAAGTCCTTTGCTACAGGCTGAACATCCTCTAAGTCTGACAGTTCACTCTAAAAACATTATTTCTTGATTGGCTGGTTGTTTTCTGTTTTTTTGGCCATGCCATGTAGCTTGTGGGATCTTAGTTCCCCTACCAGGGATCAAATCTGTGTACTTAAGTGTGAATCTTAACCACTGAACTACCAGGGAAGTCCCTAAAATCATTATTTTCTCTGACAAGTGTCCATATCATTTCCCCAACCTTGGTTTCATAGACACACACACAGACACACATACTCAGTGCAACACACCCACACACACACACACCCACACACACCCTGCTACCCCCCCATCCACACACACACACACACACACCCCCTCTGCAGCTCAAAGCCTGTCTCTTATACACATCTAGATGTGTATAAGAGACAGCACACACACACCCCTACCTCCCCATCTACACACACACACACACACACACACACCCCTCTACCCCCCAGTCCCCCCAGAGGGCAGTGCACTGAATTGGCCAGAGATTCCCTGGGACTATGCAGATGTGCAGAGAAGCCTGGGTAGGATGGATGGAAAGGAGTTAACATCCCACGTTTTGGTAGACGGCAGCCTCTGCACACACATAGGACACCTGTTCTTAGAGCAGCTGACTTGTACAGCAGAAACAGAACTCCGGCTAGGTAGGAGCTGGAGAAATCAGGTAACACGTCCTGTGTTTAGCAGAGTCTAAGAGCTTTGTATAGTTAATAACCCCTCCTCTTGTCCTATTTTTCAGTTGGTTATTTATAGCTATGCTTTGGTGATAGCTTGTATTAATACTTTCAGAGTTGAGGAATGAGGTGGAGGGTTAGTGAGAAATTGTTCACGTGTTACTATAATAAGAAAAGTGTTAGGGAAGTGATTTGAATTTGTGTGTCTAGAAAGATTTGCAAGTAAGTTGTCCTGTGTGTCCATAATAAAATCTTATCATTTGGAAGAATTAGGGAAATGGCTAAATTATGTAAAGGGATTTAAAGTATGCACGCACACTGGAATAGCCTTTCTTAGCTTTCTGTTACACTTAAGAGACTAGATGGGAGTGATCTCTAAATCACAGTCTGAGCTCACACCTCTACTCTCTGCACATATTGTGTAAAAATAGGTGTTTCCAGAGTGGCCGGGGCACACCTTCCAGTAACTTCTTGAGAAAGGTTGTGTATGGAGGTAAAATTGAGACCTGTGTGTGCAAATGTTGATACTGTACTCTCACATTTAATTGAGAGTTTGCCTGAATGCAGAATTCTAGGTTGGAGATCTTTTTTTCTCACAATTGCGAGGCATTTTGAACTTGACTTTATGGTGATCTTCATCAGCTGCATGTTGGATGTCTCCGATGTTGGAACCGTGAGGTCTTCCCTTTCAGACTGACCAGTCTCTGCAGAAGTTGGATCACTGGCCAGTAAGGGCTGCCCAGGGTGTTGGTAGCAGCATTTATTTCACACACAGCCCCTTAGTCACCCGTCTTTCTGTTTGGTACCCATGTTCCAGTTGTGCCTGTTGTTTCCCAGCTCAGAATTCCTCTTGAGAGGGAATCAGTCCCAGTGCTTCTGCTGCAGGAAGGGAGGGTGCACACCAGGTGGCCAGGGGTGAGAAGGGGATCCTGGCTATCTCAGTCTTCAGTTTAGTACCACGGTTCCGGGAGGGACCTGAGCCATTTGAAGACGTTGCTGTGTAAACTTGTTGGATTTCATCTTTCCTCCTCAGTGCCACTCCAACCCCTACCCGTTTAGATTCTGCTTGCTTTGTGGATAATTTAGGTTTTTGTTCATCTGCTTTTCAGCTTTCAGAGTTCTGTGGCTCTTGTGTCTTTCTGTGTTCTACCTATTCTTGGGGGTTCAGATCTTTTTGAGCTTATTTCAGTACTGTTATCTTATTGGGGTTCAAGTGGGAGCAAACCTCTCTTTCACTCTAACTCAGAAGCTTGTTATTTTAGTGGTTGCCCTAGAACAGTGGTTCTCACCTAGGGCAGTTTTGCCTGCAGGGAACATTAGGCAGTGTCTGGGGATGTTTTGAGTTGTTACAGCTCAGGAAGAGTTACCAGCGTCTCGTGGGTAGAGGCCAGAGAAACTATCGTGCATCCTGTGATTCACATAACAGCTCCCACCGCTAGGAATAATCTGGCCCTAACTGTCTGTGCTGCTGCTGCTAAGAAATGCTACCTTAGAAGCTGTAACTGGCGTATGTGTCAACGTCTACAATTAATCAGCATCTGCTTGCTCCTTGAAACCCTGTCCCCTGTCTTCGAGTGCTGTGGGGCTTTTTGTTGTTGTTTATTTCCATTTTTAGTACCCTTTGGCCCCCACGACTGTTGTACATTTGTTGTTTAGTGACTAATTCATGTCCAGCTCTTTTGTGGTCCCATGGACAGTAGCCCACTAAGCTCCTCTGTCCATGGGTTTTCTCTGGGCGAGAATACTGGAGTGGGTTGCCATTTCCTTCTCCGGGGATTTTCCCAGCCCAGGGATTGAGTCCGTGCCTCCTGCTTGGCAGGTGGGTTCTTCACCACTGAGCCACCAGGGAAGCCTCACTGTTGTACATGGTGACTCTGAAAATTAATCTTCATATTTACCACTTTCTTTTTCAGATTTCTTAGGCAGATTACATTATCTTGAATAATTTTTTTTACTGCCTTAAGTACATACCCATACCTTTAAATTTCCTTGGTGAGCCTCCATTAGTGATAGAGTCTTGGTTTTCATTTGCCTGGAAATTTATTTTTCGTTTTTTTTCAAGACTAACTTACCTGGTACACAGTTCTAAGGTGATTGTTTGCTTTTTGTTTTTTCCTAGTTCCTTGAGACTTACTCTCATGTTTTCAGGCTTCCGTTATTAATATGCACAATTCAGTCTGTAGGTCTCTTCTTGCAGGAGGCTTTGAGGACCTTGTGCCTGTAATTTCACTGTGATGTGATTGGGTGAAGTTACCTTTTTTTATTTCCTGCCCTGGCTTTGTTGGGAATCTGAAATTTGAGGAGTTTCTGCCTTTGATTAACTCTGGGAAATTCCTGTATATCTATATGCGTTATCTATATACAGCTCCTGTCTCATTTTCTCTTCCCTCTGATTTTGGGACTTTGATTAGATAAGTGTTTAATCTGCTTACTCTGTTAGTCATGTTTCTTGATTTCCTTTATACTTAACATTTTATTGCTGTCCCTCTCCATGCTTTGTCTTCAGTCATTTTCAAGTTAGGCTCTTGTTTGCTGTTTCTCTCTTCATCATGTGTGTTTATTTGATATTAAACCAACCCTTGAACTTAAAAAATGTGTTATTTTTAATTTGTTTGGGGGAGCTACACATGTTACTAGTTTGAAAAGTGTGAAACATACAGAAAAGTGGAAATAGCACCTTGAGCTCCTATATGCTAGGGACCCTTCATCTGGATGTACAAGTTGTTACCACTTCACCACATTTGCCTCCTTTCTTTCTTTCTTCTTTGACTGGACTGGGTCTTCCTTGCTTCACGTGGGCTTTCTCTGGTTGGGGTGGGCGGGGGCTGCCCTCTGGTCGCGGTGAGCAGGCTTCTCACTGCAGTGGCTTCTCTGTGGAGCTTGGACTCTAGGGCACATGGACTTCAAAAGTTGCACACATTTCTTTCTACCTCCTTTCACCCTTCTATCTCCACTGATTATTTTATTCTGAATCATTTGTCCAGACAATGTAATGTTTTATTCTCTAAGTATAAGGACTTTTTCCAGTGAAACAAATTGAAAACATATTGAAAAATGCATTTATCACATCCAAGAAATTTAATATCTGAATATTATTTAATACAAAGTTAATATTCAGTGTTTCTCACTGGTTAGTTAATATCCTTTATGTTTTTTATTCCTGCAGTAAAGGATCTGAATGATCATATATTGCATCTATTTGTCATATTTTTCTTGGCTCTTATTTTCTACTTTATTTTTGATAATTTCAGTATATAAAGTCTTTAAGAGTCTGAATATGCTGTTTTTCTGCTGACTCTCACTCATGCTGTTTGTTTCATATTGTGTGTGTATGTTTTAATGTGAGATGATGGTTGTTGGAAATCATAGATAACAAATCTTCAGTGCTAATGTTGAAAGTTTCTTCTTTCTGAGAGGCTTTCCTTGTGTTTCTCTCAGGTGCCTGGGGAAACTAGTATCCTATGAACATTTGAAACTAAATTTTCAGTTTTAGTTTCCCTAGGCCACCTAGGTAGTAGTAATTTGAACGCAGAAAGACTGGCTTGTTGGGTTCTCCCCTGATTTCCCCCAATTATTCCTGTGATTTTCCTAGTGTGCAGTAGAGGGACAAGATTTGTTTCTGGTTTAGCCTATAATCTACAGGTATAATTCTTTTGGGTCCCCTGTTTATCGTGGGACTCCCTGCCTTACGTTGTCCCAAGTCCTGTTTCCCAGTACGTCTGCATGGTCTTGAAAACTAATGTTTTAGCTCAAGGTTTGGCAAATGCCTTCTTGGAGAATGCTGCCTTTTTATTCTCTTTACCGATCTGGATTCTTGCTTCCAGTTAGTTTTGTTCCTGAGTATTTCTTAACCTCTTGCTCCTTGATGGTTTCGGAAAAAATTGTGATGTAATACGATGTGACATTTGTATATATTGCCAAAATGATCACAATAAACCTAGTTAATATCTGTCACCATACTTAGTTATAGAATTGTTTTTTCTGGGAATGAGAACTTTTAAGATCTACTCCTTTAGCAAATTTCAAATGTGCAGTGTTGTATTATTAACTCTGTAACCATGCTGTAGATCCCATCCTCAGGACTTAATTTATTTTGTCACTAGGAGTCTGTACCTTCTGACCCTCTTCACCCATTGCCCACGTCTCTGTCAACCACTAGTCTGTTCTCTGTGCCTATGGGCTTGTTTGTTTGGTTTGTTCTCACATTCATTCCACATGTGAGTGAGTTCACTGGGTATTTGTCTTTCTTCTGCAAGTGATTTCATTTAACATACTGGCATCAAAATCTATCCATGTTGTCACAAGTGACTAAATTTCTTTTTTTTTTATAATGGCAAAATATTCTCCGTACAGATGGCCTTTTATTCTGTTTCTAAAAGATTCTTATTGTACCTCTCTGATATTAGCTTATGTTTTAAGTGATCTCAATTAAATTAAAATAATCCTGATTTTTCAGTTAGGTTTCCCAATTTTTTAAACCATTGCTATTACAAAACATGAACAGCTCACTCCTTTCAAGACTTTAAAGTTGTCTTTGTCAGTTTTTATGGACGTGTTACTGACATTAGGATGTTTGTTACTTGTACAACATTGAGAATCTACACATCTGAGTGTTTCAGACCAAATATGGTGGTAGAAAATTTGATCTATTGAGTAGATGTAATTGTAGAATCTGTTTTACCTGAATGTGACCCTGGAAGGGTCACTTGCAGAATTAGCCCAGTAAATATTACACTGAATTTCTTAATCTTTCGGTATTATGCTTGAATTCATTCAATTTTTTTTCTTCTTTTAAAGTATAGTTTTGCATAGTTTTTAACAAGCATTTGTATTGAGTGAGTCAGGAAAACTTTATGATCAATTAGAAAATAAAGTATAGTGTTACAGAGCTAGTGTCTTTCCCTCCCCTCTCCCATCCCACACACTTTAAAAGAATTAGCTCAAGATATATTCATTAAGCACTTTTTCCTGGGTGTATGGCTAGGAACTTGTGATTAATAGGTGAAATTTTCAAGTATCTCAGCCTAATGAAGAGCCCTCACCTCCTACTTTGCTTACACATAGATGTGCGTACATACATTTGCTCTATCCCCATCATTTTTTAACCTGATTTCAGTTGAAAGTAGCACAACATAGAAGGTAGCATTTTTACCTCTCAGTCTGAAAACATTGTTTTCAGTTTCATTATAGTGAATATTTGTAGGCTTGCAATAATGCAATATAATAACTTATTAATTTCCCCGCACCACTTACAATGCGCCATTAAAAAGACTAAACAATTTGTTTTCAAAATTAAATATTTGAATATAGTCAAGATCTTTTAGTATGTATAGCCAAATAAAGTCAATTGCTTAGATTTTCAACTGCTGTATATGTATATTCAAAGAAGAACAATCCTTATGTTTCTGACTATTTGTAGCTTCTTTCATCAGAAGAAAACTACCACAGCATTTGTCTCAGCCAGTCAGATAGTCAGTGTGGTTCTCCTCCAAGGGGTTGGTCAGAAGAGTTGGATGAACGTGGGCATACCTTATATACCAGTGACTATACTAATGAAAAGGTACATTCTTTTTTTCTCATCTAGTTTTCTTGGCAGATTCCTCTCATAAAATCGTTGTGTACTGAAGCTCTAGTAGTATTTTAAAAACTCATGAAAATATTTTCTTGCAATTCTGTAGTCCTGTCAGCTGACAGTCTGAAAACTCAATGTAACTATTGATTCATGGTTTTAAACTGCTTCCAGTTATCATAATTTTTGTGGTGTCAGCCTGTTTAAGACAGAACCTTTTTAAGAGTAGACCCATTGAGTGCCATTCTGTTTATGCCTCTTCAGTAAACACATTTCTTTGTGTTTTTCTTGGCAAATAGTTTTTTGGGAATAGTTTTCTCAACATGTCATAATAATCCCCTCACTTCCTACATTGCTTTATCTTTTATAACCAAGTTATGTAAAACAAAAACCGTGAATCTAGTGCTTTATGATTAATTAATTAGTGTGAGAATACTTGTTGTAATTTTATGTGTTTATCATCAGAGAAAGTAATGGTTGGTTGTGCTAGTTTAAAGAATAAAAGCCTTGGGAATAAATGGAGAAAGGTTTTTTCACTCTACATTGTTTCTTTAATTATTTAACACTAGAACACATGAAAACAATGATTTTCATTTATTTCACAATCAAGATCATATGTTTTAGTCTTTACTCCTTCATATTTCCGGTATTACATGAAGTTTTGTTGTTGGTGTTACTTAAATTGTATGAATAAGCTGTGTTGGCTACTGCAGGTAATTAATTCTTAAGGGTTTGTATGAAGTTTGGATTAAATCGTTCAGTAGTTTCATCCTTAAAGATTGAAGAAAAATTCCCTTTTGTTAATTTCTCAACCCTGATTTCAGGGTTGTGTGTCCTTGTGTCCACATACATACATATATATGTTGTCCACATATGTATCTTTGTATCTTTATGTTATCCATTTCTTGTTGTGTTGTTAAGTCGTGCTTGGATCACTAGCTTGACACTGGATGAAAGAGAGAAAATAAATTTGCATTTAATATTTAGTTCCTTATTTTTATTGAACTTAAAATGCAAGTCTGTTAATATAAGTTTGTTATATTTCTTTTAGAATGTTTTTGAGCAAATAGAATAAAATTCATAAGAATATCATCTAATACCTATGATTTTATAAGCTTAAGCTCAACTTTATTTGTGTTTAAAATCTAACACCTGTTTTGTTTTTATAGTGGCTCAAGCATGTTGATGATCAAGGTAGACAATATTACTACAGTGCAGATGGATCTCGGTCAGAATGGGAGTTGCCAAAGGTAATAAACCTTAACACTGAGTTTCTGTGTAAAAATAGTGGATGAAGTAATACCTGACAATGGTTACAACAGGTTTATTTTTAAATTTTTATTCAGCTCTTGAAAAGCAGCAAGACTAGTTTTTCCATAATTCATTGAGAATCTTTTGCTTAAATTATTCCGTGACATACATTTATCTTATAGCTATATAATATTGATAATCCCTATTTAAAAGTTCTTTGATCCAGTTTTTCATTGTTCCTGGATCCAAGATCCCCCTTAAGTGGCAGTAATGTAAAGAGTTCTCTTAAATTTGTTGAGTTTTCTGCATGAAGTTGGTGTTAAACTATTTAAAAGAAAAACAACTCAGTATTCAAGTTTATCCTTGTATGTAGATGTGTATTATAGTTGAGTCAGTCATTAGCAGCATATAGTAATGAGACCTTCTAAGGTCTCACTGGCTCTCTAAAGATAAATGTACCAGGGCTGAGTTTATCTAAAGTAGTAGGTTTCACAATGGTTGTGTACTTACCACTGTTAGTATCAAGATATAAATATATATAAATATTAATGATATCTGAGCAAACATTTACATTTTAATTGGTACCTTATTTTAACATTTTAGAAGACACGTATGAGTAGCAGATGTATCTGTAGTGTCAGTTATCAGATAGACATTAGTTTCTAAATAAAATTTTCTTTTTCCCAAAGTAAGTCGATTTAAAAAAAAATACTAGTAGTTTAGAGATATATGGATATAGAAAAAATCATTAAAAAATATAGTGCAGTGGATAGAATAAACTATAGTCAGAGGGACAGGAAGATAACAAACATTAAAACATGGTTAAAGGAGATGGAAGATGGGTGGAAAGTTTCCTGTATGCACAGATGAGGAATTCTCAAAGAAGAGAATGAAAGAAGTGGTAGAGAAATAGTATTTTGGAAATACAATTTTTTAGAATTTTCTGAAACTAAAGGAAGGCATGAGTCTTCAACTGGAGACTTCAATACTGACCAGAACACAGAAAAATAAATACACATATTGACAAATTTTGCTGAATCTGTGGAACTTCAGTAGAGGGAGACAATCTTAAAAGCCATCAAAGGGTAAAAAGCAAGATTACCTGTGGTGGCAGTTTGCATCATTTGATCCATTCCTCACCCACTCCCATATCAGTGGTTTTTGCTGGGTACCTTTGTAGTGACCTCTTGCTGTGAATGGGGGCATATTGTCCTGCTGTTACCATGACTGCATATAGTCTAGACGTGTGACTTGCTTCCACTGATGGGATGTGAGCAAATGTATCATAAACATGGTATTGAAAAGGGCTTGTACACCAGGGCTTGCTTTTCCACCTCTACCTCTGCTGTGAGAGGAATGTATGGTCCTAGGTGGAGTAAATAAATACATTTTAAGAAAATGAACAGTCTCAGAGATCTGTGGGACCATACAGAAGACTTAACATTCATTTCATGAGAATTCCAGAAGGAGTGAAGAAAGAGTGTGAGGCTGAAAAATATTTTCAGAAACAATGTTTGAAAACATCTCAGATTTGATAAAAGACAAACCACCAGATTCACGAAGCTGAGTAAATACCAAACAGTATGGACTCGAAGAAATCCATATCCAGACACACTGTAATCAAATTTCTGAAAACTAAAGACTTCTCCCCCCTCACCCCCACCCTGCCCCTGCAAGAAATATCATGAAAGCAGCTCAGTGAAACAACACAGTACTTTGTGGGGTAATAATGATTTGAATAGCAGAGGATGTCTTATTAGAAACCATGAAGCCAGAAGGAAGTGGTGCAACATTTTACAAATGTGGAAAGAAAAAACTCATGATTGTATATCTAGCAAAAATATCCTTCAGGCATGAAAGTAAAATAAAGACTTTTTCAGATTAAGTAAACCCAGAGATTTATTACCAACAGTCTTATTCTCAAAGAATTGCTATAAGAAATCCTTAAAACGAAAGAGAAATGATAAATGAAGAAAACTTGGAACCTTAAAAATGAACAGAATGTAATGGGAAAGGTGAATATCTGAAGACACATTTGTCTTGAATTTTAAGGGGATATAAGAAGATATTCTATGCAAACGGAAATCAAAAGAAAGCTGCAATAGCAGTATTCATATCAGACGAAATAGGCTTTAAAATAAAGACAGTTAAAAGAGACAAAGGACACTACATAAAGATCAAAGGATCAATCCAAGAAAAAGATCTAGCAATTGTAAATATATACATACCCAACATAGGAATATCTCAATAATAAGGCAAATGCAAACAACCATAAAAGGAGAAATCAGCAGTAACATAACAGTAGTGGGGGACTTTAACACTCCACTTTGGTCAATGGACAGATCATCCAGACAGAAAATGAGTAAGAAAACATAGGCTTTAAATGACACCCAAGGCTGGATGCACTTAATTGATATTTATAGAGCATTCCATCGAAAAGCAGCAGCGTACACATTCTCAAGTGCACATAGAACATTCTCCAGGATTGATCACATGCTAGGCCACAAAGTGTGCCTCAGTAAACTCAAGAAAATTGAAATCATGTCAGGCATCTTTTCCAGTCACAGTGCTTTGAGATTAGGAATCTTAACTGCAAGGAAAAAAGCCATAAAAAACACAAACACGTGGAGACTAAACTATACGCTACTAGACAACCAATTGATCACTTAGGAAATCAAAGAGGAAATCAAAAAAATTATATCTGACCTTTAAAAAAATTAGAACATTTCTAAGGTGGAGATGTTATCTAGGACAACTGTATTGTGAAGAGGGGAGAGTAGTGTGATAATTGTTGGTAAGGTTTCTACATTTCACTTGAAATAGTAAAATTCTGATATTGGTAGACTGGGAGGAATTAAATACATAATTTGTAATAGCTAGAGTAAGCACTAAAAAACTGTAACGCAAAATAGACTGAAAGAGCTATAGGTTAAACTACGTTAGTAAAAACTCCAGATAGTCCATAGGAAGGCAGGAAAGGAGAAACAGGCATGATGAACAGAATATAAAACAAAGCAACAGACTTAAATCCTAACATTTAAATAAATTACATTAAATGTAAATGGTTTAAACAGAGCTATTGAATATTTTTGGAAATGATAAAAACCATGACTCAATTATATGTTTCTACAAAAAGGTCACTTCAAATGTAATGATATATTACATCATGCTGAAGATTACTTATCATATAGTTTATAGTAAATCTCATACTTCATGGTGCCATTGCAGAAGCTTTGCCATTAGAATTAGGTCTTAGACTATAACTTTCCTGTCAATGCTTCTATTCAACAATTAAAAAAAAAGAAAAGAATTGAGACGCAACTGTTCCTTTTATTATTAGAAAATCAGGAGATTTGGCAAACTCAGAACTGTTACTAATTCAGCAAGTTTACTGGACATAAAATTAACCTAAAAACTACCCAATTCTCTAGTAAAAAGTTAATTTGAAAATATGATAGGAATAAAGTTCTTTTTTATATTAGCAGCAGCAACAATGGCAAGAAGAATCCTAAAATTATACCTGTAGAAAGTTTGTAATATCTTAAGAAAAATTCAGAGCAGAATTGAGGGACATAAAATATGATCTGAAATGGTGCGATATACCATTATGATCTTGGGTTGGGATGCTTAACATTGCAACAGTGTCCCCATTGGTCTGTAAATTCACTGCATTCCCATTCACTATTCCCGTCTCCACCTTTTTTGTTTTTCTGAACTGATGCTAAATTTTACTTGCAAGCAAAAGTCTGTGAAGAACCAAAATATTCCTGAGTAGGGAGAATGTCTACTTAAGAATAGGAGAGGGGTGGGGTCCCTGTTCTAGTGATTAAGTTGTGGGCACATGTGCAGAACAGAATAGGAACCTCAGATGTAGCATCACAAATCCCTGGGTAAAGCATGGACTGTACAATAAATATTTAGAAGATTATTGGTTATTTCCAGGGGAGGAAAATGAAATAAACATAGATCTTGACTTCTCGCCTAATGATTAATTTCAGTAGGAAAGGAGAAACAGGCATGATGAACAGAATATAAAACAAAGCAACAGACTTAAATCCTAACATTTAAATAAATTACATTAAATGTAAATGGTTTAAACAGAGCTATTGAATATTTTTGGAAATGATAAAAACCATGACTCAATTATATGTTTCTACAAAAAGGTCACTTCAAATGTAATGATATATTACATCATGCTGAAGATTACTTATCATATAGTTTATAGTAAATCTCATACTTCATGGTGCCATTGCAGAAGCTTTGCCATTAGAATTAGGTCTTAGACTATAACTTTCCTGTCAATGCTTCTATTCAACAATTAAAAAAAAAGAAAAGAATTGAGACGCAACTGTTCCTTTTATTATTAGAAAATCAGGAGATTTGGCAAACTCAGAACTGTTACTAATTCAGCAAGTTTACTGGACATAAAATTAACCTAAAAACTACCCAATTCTCTAGTAAAAAGTTAATTTGAAAATATGATAGGAATAAAGTTCTTTTTTATATTAGCAGCAGCAACAATGGCAAGAAGAATCCTAAAATTATACCTGTAGAAAGTTTGTAAGATCTTAAGAAAAATTCAGAGCAGAATTGAGGGACATAAAATATGATCTGAAATGGTGCGATATACCATTATGATCTTGGGTTGGGATGCTTAACATTGCAACAGTGTCCCCATTGGTCTGTAAATTCACTGCATTCCCATTCACTATTCCCGTCTCCACCTTTTTTGTTTTTCTGAACTGATGCTAAATTTTACTTGCAAGCAAAAGTCTGTGAAGAACCAAAATATTCCTGAGTAGGGAGAATGTCTACTTAAGAATAGGAGAGGGGTGGGGTCCCTGTTCTAGTGATTAAGTTGTGGGCACATGTGCAGAACAGAATAGGAACCTCAGATGTAGCATCACAAATCCCTGGGTAAAGCATGGACTGTACAATAAATATTTAGAAGATTATTGGTTATTTCCAGGGGAGGAAAATGAAATAAACATAGATCTTGACTTCTCGCCTAATGATTAATTTCAGGTAGATGACAGTTTTAAATATAATAGGTGAGGTGAAGTCGCTCAGTCGTGTCCGACTCTTTGCGACCCCGTGGACTGTAACCTATTAGGCTTCTCCATCCATGGGATTCTCCAGGCAAGAATACTGGAGTGGATTGCCATTTCCTTCTCCAGGGGATCTTCCCGACCCAGGGATCGAACCCGGGTCTCCCGCATTGGAGGCAGACGCTTTAACCTCTGAGCCACCAGGGAAGCCTTTAAGCAAAGCTTTAAAGGCTATAGAATGCTGGATCAGAGAATGTCTTTTGACTTCAGAGTAGGAAGCATTTCTTCAATAAGACTGTGTAAGGAAAAACTATAAAGGAAAAGATTGACAGACATGACTACATATAATCCAGCAGAACACCTTTTAATATTAAAGATACCATACACAAAGGGGACGACATGAGCTTTGGGCTCAGAAAAGCTACATTAAATTTGTAAAGCTTACAAAGGCTTAGAAACCAAAATGTATAGAGAACTTGCTGGTTCTTTATGTACACACTAGTGAGAGAGAGAACCTAATTGAAAATAGGCAAAATATATGACTGTCAGGGGAGTGTGTAATTTCCTTGGTTCTGTCTCATCACAACAAAAATTTGAAGCGATGGACGTTAAAGCCCCAGGTGTGTCACAGCGCAGTTTTATTTAGAAAGTAAAGGAAAATACATCATCTAGGCATGAGGGCATGCTGACCCAAAAGTGGAGGGAGGGGGAGAGAGAGAGAGAGACAGAGAGTGCGCACGGGAGAGAGACCCTGGGCCCTTTGGCTCCTGTTTTTATATGTTTTTCCCTCCCCCTGGGCCTGCCCTGTGTAAATTGGGCTAGCCAGGAGTGCTGTTTGTTTTACCTGAGGTCCTCACTCTGGTCCTCAGACCTTCCTTTGTTCTATTTTCGCGGGCTTTTCCCTTCCTTGTCTTTTAGCCACCACCATTTTGGACTCCTTTTTCCTATTCTAACTTCCTAATATGACTAAGCCTTATGGAGGAAAGGAAATTCATGAAATAAGTATTTGAAAAGAATTTCCAAGTCACCAGGAGAATGAAAGCAATGAAGTAACATTATACATATGTATATACATTTATTTTCTATACACAAATGCATATAAATTCAACAGTACCAAGTAAGGTAGTGGAGAGTATTATATTCTGCTGGTTGGAGTGCTGTTAGTTCCCCACCATTCAGAAGGTTAAATTGTGCTGTCTGTGAAACTGCTAGGTGGCGTTTCGCTGGGCTCCAGAGCACTCTGGTCCTTTGTATCTCAGCACAAAAAGAATTCAGCAAGAGGCAAAGTAATAGATAAGATGTGACTATTAGAATAGGACACTTGTGGGGCTTACAGGTGGGTGGGTGAGAGAGTGACAAGTGCTGAGAACTTACTGGGTTGCAGTTTTATAATCAAAGGAAAAGTAGGGAAGGGCAAAAGACCATCTGTCTCATTCTTGAGTAGACATCATGCTTTCATCATTAGCTCCTCCTCCAGATTGGGCAGGGGAGTTTTCTTGTCCCTGCCTGGTCAAGCCAGGGCTGTCATGCCACTATGGAAAAATTACTTCAGGTCTCAGTACAGTGAGGGTCTTTCACTTTGAAGTGTCACTTTTCCATAAATTACTGTCTTTATGCAGGCAGACAGCATGTCTTAGGTATCATTGACTTACTGACTGCACTGGGCAGGATGTGGGCCTCGTGCCACCACTGTTTTATTGTTTGGGGGCCTGTCTCCTGCTTCGGTTGCATGGTTTTGCCACTAAGCAAGCCTGCTTGGTTTTGAGGTTAAGTAAGCCTGCTTTCTTCAGTGATCATTAACATATTGTGGTCTCCCAGAGCCCCCTTAAGTTCCTCTCTATCTACAGCCCTCAAATGGTATTTCTGAGCTATTTGATTATCCTACTCTACCCCATCATCCACATATAAGGTAGTGTTATGAGGAAGTGAAGTATAAATGAGTTTGAGCTGCAAACTCACCAACATGGATTTAGTTTTTTAATAAAAACATTATTGAGTGAAAAACCAAATTGAAGATTGATATGTGTGATATGATTCCACTTATATAAAATTTGAAGTCCACAGGTAATATGTAGTTATAGATACATGTATATGTACCAAAGTGTAAAGTTCCTGAGAATGGTGAAGACTGTTATATGGCACTGCCAGGCAGGGGTTAAGGTGTGTGTTAGTCGCTCAGTCGTGTCCAATACTTTGCCACCTTATGGACTGTAGCCTGTCAGGCTTCTCTATTCGTGGAATTCTCCAGGCAAAAATACTGGAGTGGGTTGCCATTTCCTTCTGCAGGGGATCTTCCAGAGCCCGGCATCGATCCAAGGTGTCCAGCATTGCGAGGCAGATTCTTTACTGTCTGAGCCACCAGGGAAGCCCTTGCTGGCAAGGGGAAGAGGAACGGAATCTAAAAAATGTGCTCAGGGAACCCTCATATTTTATTTCTTTAGAAATCAGAAAGTTACCTGTCTTAGTTATGTTGGAGTGGTGGGTTTTTACTATAGTTGCTATTCTCTTGTATGTTTGAAATTATTCAAATAAAAATGCAATTAAAATTCTTAAAAGAGGTTTTTTAAGAAGATTTTTTAAATGTTAAATTTTAGTCATCTTGTTCAACTAGATGTGTTTGTGTATTTTAACTGGTATCTTATTTTTCTTTTCTATAATTATGTGACACTTTATTTTTGTCTTCTGTCTACACTAGATTTTATATCACGTTTTATTTATGCTTTATTTGCTTTTATGAACATACTTTTGCCAAGTAAAACTGTCAACACCTTTAAAATGGTGATTATTACCCAGTTTAATTTTACATTATTTTTGTTGCCCTGCGAAAAGGATTTCTAAACAGTTGTGGTAATTATAAAGTTCAAAAGCTAGGGTAGATGTCCATTAAAGTTCATAGACAAGCTTATACACAACTGTACATTTTAATTGTTCCTAACAATGATTGTATTGAAGTAATAATACAGCTCTATCTAATGACTGGGTTTCTGCACTTAAGAAATTTATTTCACAGAATTTTTTGGGGGAAAGCCTTTAATCTTCATCTTTGTTCATTCTATAAATGATCCTTTTGTGAACTTGTGTGACAGATTTTAAGATTGCTGTTTGTTCGGCAACAGTGAGTGAAAAACATACACCCATGTGACTACCTGGCTTTGGCAAATTCTGATGTGAAAAATGAAGTAACAGCTTTGGGAAACAGTTTGGAGGGCCTGTATGGACTCATTTTGGAAAGTGAAGAAATGACACACTGTGGAGAAAGATGTTGGAAGGTTTTTTAAAATAATAAAAACAGTATAAATTATGTATTATTGAAATTTAATAATAAGATAAAAATAATTTAATTTCACTGAAATTACAATGAGTCATTAAAATTTAAGATTTACTGGGGTGTTTTTGAGAAGTAGGTATTAGGAATACTTTGGTTTCAGGAGAAGAATGTATCCCTTAAAAATAGATGAATTTTCTTTTGTCATTTTATTACAATTTATTATTTATAATATATTAAAACTTCCTGTATAAAACAGCATAACTCTTAAACCTCACATTTCTCAAATGTTTATGCCTGGTGGTCTACCTGACATTTCAAACATTGTAAGACTTAGAATCTTATTAATAATGTGTTCTTAACTTTATATGTAATCTTGTTTGGCAGTTACTACTTATCCTTTGTGAGGAGGGCATGATGACCCACTGCAGCGGAGAATCCCCATGGACAGAGGAGCCTAGTGGGCTACAGTCCATGGGGTTGCAAAGTGTGGGACGCGTCTGAGCGACTAAGCACAGCACTTAACCTTTGTACCCAACTGATACATTCATGATTGGTGTCTGGCACTAGTACGGTCACTACTGTTTGACTTGCTTACATTTTACCACTTCAGAGAAATAAATAGTAGTGTGCTTGGCCTATAAATGGAAAGTAAAAGTAAAAACAAAAAGCCCTTTAAATGTGAATGTACTGTTGTGTATGAAAGCGTCATTTTAAAAACATAAGACAATAACTGAATTCATGTAGATTTTCAAAGTAGAAGGAACTTTAAAAAAATTAATTAGTCTGATGACCTCATTTTACAAATCATCATAACTAATATTTATTGAGACCTTATCAGGGCAACATTTGGCACTTTTTGTATGCTATTTAACCCTCTACTTCTGTTGTATCTGTTTTACAGTGAATGCAGTTTATACTTGGGGATATTAAGTGTTTTCCAAAACTAACATGAACAAGGTCTCTCCAACACCCAAGTGTGTGAACTTGTGCCAAGTGCTGGTCAGAGATGAGTAAACTCCTGTTAGTGTCACATGGTGAGCTTTGCCTGGTGCCACGTGTCACTCGGAGCCAGCATATGTAGATTCCACTTTTGTTTCTATTATTTATGAGGTGTAATTTGTTTTCTTTAGTACAATGCTTCATCTCAGCAGCAAAGAGAAATTATTAAAAGTAGGAGTCTGGACAGGCGGCTGCAAGAACCAATAGTATTGTCAAAGTGGAGACATAGCACCATTGTGCTGGACGCCAATGACAAGGTAGGACATTCTGAGAAGATAAATCTGTTGAGAACTTGGGCAGGTTCTTTACGCTTTATTTTCTTCTTTGTTGAGTCTCATACCTTGGTGGTGACTGTTTTATTGCATGCCATATCTGTTTGTCCCAGAGTGGGGATTGGTTTTGAAGTTTTCTGAGTTTTGACCTGTGGCATAATGATGTTTGTATACATGATACATTTGGGCCTGGTGGGTGATAGGTTTTTTCCATAATCTCATTTTAAAGTCACACATCATTATTGTTTGTCTTCAGTTTCTAAGAGATTTAATGGTAAAGACATTTAATTAACTTTCCCAGCCTAGGGAAGATTGAAAGCCTGCTCTTCCTGTTTCCCTAGCAGCTCTCTACTCAAAGTGCTTCTGAGAAGTCATGTTTTCTGTTTGAAATAGGGAGTGGATTTTGATGCAAACATGAAATTGGAAAAACAGTAGAATTTTTAACTTCCTTGTGAGTTACATCTTTACCTTGTGACCTCAAGTCCGGTGTTAGAATAGGAAATTACTACAAATTTGTAGACATCAGACATAGTTATGTTAAAGTGGTGGTAATGATGTGAGAGTGGCAGTAACACCCTAAAACTGAAATATTTGGCACTGGGGACTCTATTTTACCAGCAAGATTCTCTTTCGGCATAGTTAATAGGTTTCCTGCATTTGCAAGCATGTTAGTGAAAGCAGGAGGCCCTCTCTTGAGGCATATTTCTCTGTGTTTGGATACTTTCAGTCCTAAATTCATTTTTAAATGATCTCTATCAGTTGGTCAAATAAGTACCTCTAATTTCTGTTTGTAAGGATATTAGGTGGTGGAGTGTAGAGGGCGTATTAAAGGAATGAAATTCTGGAGTCTGTGCTATTGAAGGCTTGGAAATATATTAGCATTGAAGTTAACCTATGTAGGTAATAGTCCTAGAGATTTTTATTAATAATAAAATTCATTTAACTATAAGAACCAGATTACACTTCAGTGTATACAAAAAACTCCTGTACTATATGTGATGAATGCTCTAGTGCCCAAGCTATGGTTGAACCAACTCTATTGCATCATCAGTGGACTCTAGAATAAAAAGGATGCTGATGTAGACTTAAAATTTCTTACCTCTTTGTAATCTTTCTTGAGATTCATTTTCAGTATATTATTAGAATAACATGTGGAGTTCTTATTTCATATCCTTTTTCATCTAATTGTTGCAGAGTATGATAATGTGATTTTCTTGAGACTAGACTTATTTTTGTAGAAATGGCTTTTCCCCTCCTCTACCTTTATATATAGTAATCATAGATAATTATTTCATCAGATAAACTCTGTTACTTATCGTCATTTTCTAGTATATATGTTTTTAAGATTTCAGATTATAAAAGAGGGACTATACCAGAACAAGCTGGTGGACTAATACAAGGGGTAAAATCTGTATAACTTGAAAAGTAATCATAGAAACCTAATACTGTGTGGCAAATGTTGTTACAATGCTATAGGTCCTAATTCAGTTGCCAGACAACCTTGAAGGAGGTAGGTGAGGGTATATAGTTACCACTCATTTTATTCACTTGCTTATTTTCTAGTTTATGGGTCATCAGATCTTTCCTCTTTTTCTCATACTGTTCTAATATTAGGCACTCTTTGAGAAGTCAAGAAATGGAAAAGCAAAACTTCTGAAGCTGTTGGAAAAAATACTTAAATGAGGCTAAACTGACATTTGGACATTAAATGTAATTTCTTTTTATAAAGAAATATTTGACATGATTTTATTGTTTTCTCTATTTGTATGTAGGCCTTGGATGTTTGCTTTTAAGGTTGTCCCTTCAAGAATTTTTCCTGTAACATTTCACTGCTGCCTAGTTTCTGTATTTACAAATTGTATAGTTATGAACCTGAAGACTTTTTTCCAAGTAAATGGATGTTGAATTAACGGTTTTGTATTGTGATTTAATAAAAATTCCCAGGCTCGTCACCAGTATTTTATCCAGTTTCATAAGTATAGAAAAGTAGATGATACAGATGTGAAGATGAATGTCCAGAGAAATTATCTGGCTTTATAGGAAAGTTAATCATAGATGTTGGCATGTGATTTTCCTAATTCTCTTTTCCTGAAATTATTCAAAGCATCTAGGAGAACAGAGAACATTTAAATGGAACTTGGCTGTTGGTACCAATAAAATGTTTCTTTGGTCTTATCCTCCATGAATAGTGTTACAAATACCTGAGGTAGAAATCACATACTATTCTGACAAAGCAGAATTTCTTTGAAAATGCATATTATTGGCTTGCTTCTATTATATTCTTGTAGGCTTAGACTTTAAAATATTCCTTTTTTTTCTGGTGAGTTATTAATCTGTAAATCTGAGGTTTCTTCTTTGCATACTAAAAAAAAATCTTTGTTTATTTCTAATAACTGAGGTTAACTATATATTATATTAAATATTAATAGCAATTTAATTAAATACAAGTTCTCATTCTGGCAGTTGCCAAGTAGTTCCTGTGAGTGTTCTGTGTCAAATCCTACCAGGATTCACACTAAGAGCAAATTAGTATGTTGACTGTTAACATTTTTATCCACAAGTGTGCAGATTGTACTTATTTTAAATATGGTTAATTTAAGCCAATGCAGCATCATGATTTTAAGGCAGCATGCCTCATTTCTTTTGAGTAATCCTGTATATGATATTTAAGTTTATAGTAATTGGTACAAAATATGCCATATTTTATAAACTTTATGACATCTGTAGTTTTCACATCTGTACCATATTAGTTTCATAGCTAAATATAGAAGGAAGTAACTAGGAAAAAATTTTTCTCAGCCTCCCTTATTAACCTCTCCCTCTATGAGTAGAGGGAGAAATACAGTTATATGAAATAGAGTAACATTTTTCATTACTTATTTTTTGTAGGAATCTCCATCTGCCTCAAAACCCTGCTATCCTGAACATGAGTCTTCTCCCTCTTCACCAAAGCACCAAGATACAGTTAGTATGATAGCAGCAAGTAGAAAATATAGTCCGATTATTTCAATCAGTTTCAGCAAATTAATTTTCTCTTAAGTGTAATGTTTAAATATCTCTTGGGCTTCTATAAAATTTCATTGGTCTCTCAAAAAATAACCAGATAATAGGTTTAAATTAAAAATCAGATTTTATTGATTTAAAAATTCCCTGCTTTTTGTAAAATATGGTACTTTTATGATCAACTTGTATACCATATTTATAAGGGATGAATTTATGTTTGGCTTTTGAACATAAATGTTAAAGTCCCTGGAGAACACTGTCAAGTTTACACAATACCCTTTCTTCCTCAGGCCAACAGTCCAAAGGTAAGAAGCACCCTCCTCCTCCTTAACGATCTTAAATGCCCTTTTCCCCCTCTAAACCGTCAGATGCATCACCCAGCCTATGCCAGGTAATATTGGCAGTACCTAACTCAACCTGAGGTTTCTCCTGAGCTTGGAAAACTGCCGCTGACTTCTCCTCAGTCTTAAGGTTGGAGGAATTCTGCTTGACCTCAGTGTCTGCAGGACACCCCTCCCCAAGTCTTCTATAATTCGCTGCTCCTCCTCTTCCCCTCCAGCGGCTCCATTTCCTTTCAGAAAGGCGGACTCAACTTCGTGTTGAGGTCTGCGAGACTGTGCCTGTCCTGGGTCCTCAGCCCTGCTGTCTCGCTGCCCTCTGGCTCTTCAGCTCCAGGGCCTTCATGTACTGAAACCCGTGTCCCTCACATCTTTGTCCAGTCAACTTCTAGGTCATTCCTTAGAGCTCAGTTCAGACTCAGAATTTTATTCTAATCCTCTAGATTTGGTCAGATTTCCCTGTAGTGGATTTCCCTGGTAAAGGAAAATCTGCCTGTAAAGTAAAGAATCTGCCTGTAATGCAGGAGACCTGGGTTCAATCCCTGGGTCGGGAAGATCTCCTGGAGAAGGGAATGGCTACCCATTCCAGTATTCTTGCCTGGGAAATTCCATGGACAGAGGAGCCTGGCAGGCAACAGTCCATGGGGTCTCAAAAGTTGGACAGGACTGAGCGACTATCATTTTCACTTTCATACTTTCCCTGTAGTCCTCTTCATAGCATTTAAGTATATGTTATTTGATTCTGTAAAATAGAGCAACTCTTTTCATTTCTTATTTCTTGTAGGAGCTTCCAACCCTTAGTTAATGTCTTCCCCACTAGACAAAGGAAAGCTTCCTTAGAGCAGAACCAGAGTACTCAGTGCGGTAGAGTTTTGCTGTTCCAGGGAGTTTTGCTGAATGAAGAAATGAAATTTGTAAAGTTTTTTTAAAAACAAACTTTTATTGTTATTTCCTTAATTTTAAGGAATAAACTTTATTAGGATACTTCTGATTTCCTAGGGGCACAGATTTTCACAGATGGTGCTTTCCTTTTACATGCTCTTCCTCCCTTCCCTGAGCAGGTCTGGTCTTTTGATTCATCTAACATATTGTCCACCTGTCCTTCTGATGTTGCTCAGGTTTCACTGCCTACTCTTCTCCTTGGCTTCTCTGCACCTACAGTTAATCCTGAGCTGACTTGCAGGAGGACTCGTAGGTCCTGCCCCGACTAACCTTAGCATAACCGTATCTCTTCTTTTCCTCTGTGCTCCAAGTCATTGATGGCATCGATGGAGTGAAAGTTACCTTGTGTTCTCCCATCTCCCTGCTGAAAGTTTAAACTCCAAAGGGACTCATAGGGATAGATAGGGGCTGCTTTCTCCTTTTTTATTTTACGTTGTTTAACACAGTCCTGGGTACATAAACATCCAATAAAGGTAAAAGTGAATGTGATTTTAGTGGGTTTGTCAAGAATTATCATATGAACCTAAGATACTCTTACTACAGTATGCTTAATTTATCCATCTATCTAGAAAAAGGAAAAAACCTTTTTAAACTTAAGTATGGGTAATATATAACTTCTAAGAAGACCTTTTATAAATTATTTATATTTTGGTAAAAGGGTATTTTTAGGTAATCCTAGAAACATGAGTTTATAAATGTCCCATGTAGGTTACAAAGGACTGTTTGCAGATTATTCCCCCAGGCAGTTATCCTGTCTCAAGGGTTTGCCAAGCACCCTGACTGTCCTGGACTCAGGGTCCCCTCTGATGGCCGTGGCAGGGAACTACCTCACCAGGATTCTGTTTCATTCTTTGTTTTCTTGCATGTGGAAAAAAAATGGAACAGCTCTGTTAATTCTGCCTAAGGCTGTTCTGTTTTCTCATAAGTGTAGAGTG
>SJYT01010802.1:231718-280994 GCA_006410635.1 Cephalophus harveyi | reverse complement strand
GTTCGGCACCCTCAAACCCCCCGCCTCCCACCCAGAGGCTTCTGTCCCCTGAATATCTTCCTCAGCCTCTGCTCCCTGTCCTCCACTTGCCATTTTTGAACTGAGTCTTTTACCTGTCTTTCCCACCCCTACCCAATTAATATGAGCAAATATTTTCTTAGTTCTTTGAGTTAAAATCTGGTTGGCATAAAGCCTACTGGTAAGAAAAAAGAAGCTACAAATGTAGAAATGAAACTGACACTATAATCAGTGTTAGTTACTTGGTGTCATCTTTAAATCTCTGCAAATTGCCCAGCTACCTCTCAAATCTCTCTCTTTTTTTAAAAATTAAAACTGTATTGAAATAATAGAACTAACATACTGTACTGTTCACCCATTTAGACTGTACAGTTTGGTAGTTGTTAGTATTAATATATTCAGATACATGCAGCTATTGTTACACTTATTTTAGAATATCTTCACCACCTCGAAAAGAAGTACTTATCTGTCGTGACCCTTTCTACCTCCACACCCCATCAAGCCCTAAGCAGCCAGTAATTACTTTCTATCTCACTAGATTTGCCTGTTCTGGTCCTTTCATATGAGTAGAATCATATGATACGTGGTCTTTTTTTACAAGCTTTGTTCACTTGGATTTGATGTCTTCAGTCTCTTCTAATCAAAGCAGATTAAAATTTCATCCTTTAATACAAATTTTAAACATGTTCATTTTTTTCTTGTTTTCTTTCCAGTTTTCAAATACATTATTTTTCATAGTCACCTGAAGTCCTTTTTAGAAATAGGTAGTGTATGCATCTTTTAAAAAATTGGTAATGTTTCTCTACAGTATGACTAGAGCATGGATTCAGTAGGATTTTGTAGGCTGATCTAAAGACCTAATCTCTGTTTGTCCCAATGTGCCTATGAGAATATGCGTTTTAAAGTTTTCAGTTACTGAATAGTGAATACAATTTTGAATATATAATTTGGAAACAAGCTTCGACCTTATGTTTTCAAATAATGGTATTAAAGTGCTTTATCCACTTTGGAGCAAAGGACATTTCAACTCGTTCTTTAACAAGAGTGTTTAGTGGACAAATTGTCTTAATTTTTTTCCACTGAACATGATTTCAGTTCAGTTCAGTTTGACCCTTTCTACCTCCACACCCCATCAAGCCCTAAGCAGCCAGTAATTACTTTCTATCTCACTAGATTTGCCTGTTCTGGTCCTTTCATATGAGTAGAATCATATGATACGTGGTCTTTTTTTACAAGCTTTGTTCACTTGGATTTGATGTCTTCAGTCTCTTCTAATCAAAGCAGATTAAAATTTCATCCTTTAATACAAATTTTAAACATGTTCATTTTTTTCTTGTTTTCTTTCCAGTTTTCAAATACATTATTTTTCATAGTCACCTGAAGTCCTTTTTAGAAATAGGTAGTGTATGCATCTTTTAAAAAATTGGTAATGTTTCTCTACAGTATGACTAGAGCATGGATTCAGTAGGATTTTGTAGGCTGATCT
This sequence comes from Cephalophus harveyi, assembly GCA_006410635.1. Classification (NCBI taxonomy): domain Eukaryota; kingdom Metazoa; phylum Chordata; class Mammalia; order Artiodactyla; family Bovidae; genus Cephalophus; species Cephalophus harveyi. Next base: position 279,490 of record SJYT01010802.1, on the reverse strand, counting down.
AAAGACCTAATCTCTATTTGTCCCAATGTGCCTATGAGAATATGCGTTTTAAAGTTTTCAGTTACTGAATAGTGAATACAATTTTGAATATATAATTTGGAAACAAGCTTCGACCTTATGTTTTCAAATAATGGTATTAAAGTGCTTTATCCACTTTGGAGCAAAGGACATTTCAACTCGTTCTTTAACAAGAGTGTTTAGTGGACAAATTGTCTTAATTTTTTTCCACTGAACATGATTTCAGTTCAGTTCAGTTCAGTCGCTCAGTCACGTCTGACTCTTTGCGACCCCATAAATCGCAGCACGCCAGGCCTCCCTGTTCATCACCATCTCTTGGAGTTCACTCAGACTCAACGTCCATCGAGTCCGTGATGCCATCCAGCCATCTCATCCTCGGTCGTCCCCTTCTCCTCCTGCCTCCAGTCCCTCCCAGCATCAGAGTCTTTTCCAGTGAGTCAACTCTTCACATGAGTTGGCCAAAGTACTGGAGTTTCAGCTTTAGCATCATTCCTTCCAAAGAAATCCCAGGGTTGATCTCCTTCAGAATGGACTGGTTGGGTTCTTAAAACATTTTTGTAATCTAGGTGAAACTCACTTAACATAAAATTAGTCATTAACTGTTTTAAAGTTTGTAATTCAGTGGCTTTAGTGTATTTACAATATGTGCCTAGTTTTAGGATGCTTTCATCAGGGACCCCTGCCCATCAAGCAGTCACTGTACATTTCCCCGCCCCTTCTCCCCTCCCCCCAGTAAGCTCTAGTTTGAAGATCTGTATGGATTTACCTGTCCTGGAAGTTTCATCCCAGTGGTTCTTTTTTGACATTATAGTCTTCCTCTGTGTAGAAAGAATCTTTTTATTACATTATTATAAGATGATTAACTGAAGATAAAAGTTTTTTGGGGAGATACTGATTTTGATAGTAATAGTTATTACCCAAAATTGGGAAATGCTTACTTTACTAAATGAATGCAAAATCAGTTACAAATTCTGGAGCCTGCAAAGTGGTTATGAACCTGTGGAAGTTTTCCCAGATTACTAAATGGAACAAATATTTTATTGTTTTCTTGCCTTATTAGGATAAGACAATCTTATTACAGTCTTTTTGGTTCAACCTTAACCAATTTTGCTAGTTCTTATTAAAACATTCCTGCTTATTTTCAACTTGAAGTTTCCTTTGGAGTATCAGCATATTCAGACTAAGAAATATTCGTGTGTGAGTATGGACAGTTTTTAGAGGTCTAAGAAATATTTGTGTGAGTACAGACAGATTTTAGAGAACTTAACAAAAAGTTTTTACGAAGTTATTTTAGTAAGCTATACAAACACATTGATGGACTTTGATCCTAAGTGGAGAAAAGTACACCAAATAGTATGAAATAAAAATATGTCTAAACTCCTTCCTCCAAAGCTCACACCTGAATAGTCAAACCTGTATCCTCCTGCTCATCACTTTTCTGTCAGATGCAGAACTTCAGTGTTTAAGAGCTAAAGCTTTATTTTCTCCATCACTGACCTTCTCTTACATTTCTTTTTTTAATGCCTTCTTTTATTTATTTAATTTTATTTTTTGGCTGTACCACACAGCATGTAGGATCTTAACTTCCTGACCAGGGATCAAGCCCACACCCCCTGCAGTGGGAGAGAGGAATTATTCGTTTGTTTGTTTTTGGCCGCGCTGGCCGCGCTGGGTCTTTGTTGGTCTGCACGGGCTTTCTCTAGTTGCAGTGCGCCAGCTTCCCACTGTGGTGGCTTCTCTTGTTTCGGGGCACGGGTTAGGGGTGCACTGGCTCCTACCGTTGCAGCATGCGAGATCTCCATTGCGGCGTGCGGAATCTTTCATTGGTGCTCTGGCACGCGGGCGTCTTCCTGGACCAGGAATGTAACCCGTGTGCCCTGTGTTGGCAGGTGAATTTTTAACCACTGGACTCAGGGAAGTCCCCCTCTTACATTTCTTAGTAATGTGATAGCACAGTACTTTGTTGGTTAATTACTGACCTTTCCATCACTGACCTCCTCTTATATTTCTTTTCTTAATACCCTCTTTTATTTTATTTAATTTTATTTTTTGGCCGCACCACACAGCTACTTTGTGGGTTAATTACTTCAATAAGTATATATTGAGCCCCAGGTTGCTGCTAACCACTGTGCTGGGCGCTGTCATATAGCGATGAGCACAGCAGATCTAGTTCCAGCATACAGCCTGATAGAGGGTGAGTAAATTATATGTAACAGTGCTTTGCATTAAGTGCAACACAGTAGGTAAACTAGGGGCCATGGTCATAGGTGGAGGAGCTCCTACTTGAGGGGGCGGGAAAGCTCCTCTAGAGAATGCCTGGTTGTCCAGTGGTTATGACCCCATGCATCCAATGCAGAAGGGACAGATTCAGTCCCTGGTTGGGGAATTAAAATCCCACATGCCGCTTGTCGCTGCCAAAAAGTGGAAAAAAAACCCCAAAAAACAATGAGTGTTCTTGCCGCTGAGGGACCCCCCTCTACCCAGCTGCTCAAGCTTGGGAGATTCCCAGCTCTTCCCATCCCTGTCAACTCTGTCTTCTGAATCACTCTCACATTTGGCCCCTCTTCACTCCTTCACTGGAGAAGGGAATGGCAACCCACTCCAGTATTCTCGCCTGGAGAATTCCATGGACAGAGGAGTCTGATGGGCTACAGCCCACAGGGTCGCAAAGAGTCGGACACGACTGAGCGACTAACACTTTGACTCGCTCACAGCCACTGCCCTGGTCCAGGCCTGAGCGTCCCTTGCGGTAGTAACCAGGAGTGTTCCACTCGAGTCCATTCACCTGCGTCTACTTCATTCTCTCCGCTGCCTCTGTTTCTTGCTACTTCTCCACCTCAGTACGTGGAGAGAACTTAAGGCTCTTGCAGCTGATGCTCCTTCGGCCTCTGTGGCCTCACCGGTCTGTCATCTCCACCCGCTGTACTTCCATCTAGCTCCTCAGTCTCTAGGAAGCTGCTCTGATTCCCTTCCTTCCTCACAGGGGGAGTTCGGTGTGCCTTTCTCACTGCACTTTTCGTTGGTGTGGTCATTGCTTCGCACCTGTGTGCTTTGAATGTGGCAGATTTTGTTCTTATGTTCACGTTGGAGTGCTTGCTCCTTAGAGCGTTAGTGTTGGGTCTTGGTCCCTGTGAGAATTTCGTGGGTACTCTGGGCCCTGCCCTTGAACGATGCCTGTACAGGCACGGCTCTATGCAGTACCGGTCCATTCACAGCTCAGCTAAGAGTGTCTCTTCCTCCCTCAGGCTCTGGCCATCTGTCGCTGCTGCTGTCCCTTCCGTTTCTCTTCCTGCTTTGATGCTGGCATTTCCGTCGTATCTCTGCTTTTTCACCCACACAGTTCCAGCTTTGGCGTTTTTAGTAGGCTTACTCCTGCTCCAGTGCTTACACAACCAGGGCCCATCCTTTCAGATTAATGTTACTTAGTTTCTGGATCATTGAAAGGTTTTTTCCCCCTCCACTTCTCTGCTTTTGATAGTAAATAGGGAATGTTTTTAATGTCATGTGCATGTTTTTAACTGTGTAATTGATGTTTTTATTGAGAGGCAATAGAGAATTCTTACGAAAAGAATCAGACTTGGCATATCTAAGGAGAGCCAACCTTACACTTAGTGAAAAAAATTGTAGTAGTATGGATATTTCCCAAGTTCCCAGTGTACCAAAAGTGAATAATAGAACAGTTTGTCAGCTTTGTCTATGATGTGAGTTTTTCTTATCAGACCAGGCAAGCATTGTCTTTTAGACATTAGTGAGAAAATATTCAATATTTATCTCCCGTACAAGAAAAATTTGCTTGTTTTTCCTAATTAAAGTACATTGAGAACATAGCTGAGGTATGAGTCAAATAGTTAGAAATAAATTCTGAATTGGGAGTCTTTTTTCCCCTGTGTGTGTATATTGTGTGTATGTTTTAGTTGAAAAAAATTGACTGCTTTGTCCTGTGTGTACAGTGCTCACTAATGCTGATGATTGCTATAGGCATTAACTCATTTTGATTAAATTGATTTGAATATAGGAGGCTAGAGCAGTGAGAAGCGCTTCTTCACTCCCACCTGGAAGGATGTTAAGATGATATTTAACTTGAGCACAGCGGCTTTTGCCTTCTTAGGGTGTGATGGTAAAGCTGCGTAACTGGTTTTTACATCCACTGACTAATAGATGTAGTTAGTCTAGAGCCCAGTTCACCATGTGATCATATGTTTAATGGAGCATGTGGTGAATTCTTTATGCCACATTAAGGCCAATTCTATGCAGAGTACCAGTTACTTTATTAAATATAGTCACTGCATTTGTTCCACCTGGTTATTTTTACATCCTGACAAAGTGGGTATCTTAAATAATTTTCAGACTATACTGTTGTACAGTGACAACAAAGTAAATAATTCCTTTTCTGTGATATTTATCCTTATAGCATTGTATCCCTTGCTTTGAATAGAAAGTCATAAATCACTTTTCCAGTGCTGACTTGTAGCGTTCATATGGAAATCTAGTTTGACTTTACCTTATGGCTGCTGTTACTAGAGAAGATCAAGAGCTTAATTATAAAAGTAACTGAAAATAACTTTTTTAAACTGAAAATAATTTTATAGAAGTATTAGAAAATTGTATTTTTAACATATTATACAACTAAACATATTACTACTGACTAATCTTTTCTTTTAAGCTAGTATTAGAGTACCAGATCATTTTGATTCAGTTGTATGTAAGAATTTAGACCTCATTGCCTATATGAATGATGTATAAACAGTAATACCTCTGTTCCATACCATAGGGTCAAGAGAAATATGGATTATTAAATGTAACAAAAATTACTGAAAATGGAAAAAAGGTTCGGTAAGTACACAAATCATTAATGATATTTTTTATCTGATTGATATAAATAAAAACTATATAAATTATATTCTAGGAGAAGTGATTAATAGTTTCAAAGCATTTCAAATGTATTTTCTAATATTATATATATATATAAAAGATTGTTAGGAAGTGTAGCAAAATTTTCTTTATCTTGACACGTTTCTTAGGGTAAGGTTAAATTCAGAAATGATAAGGCAGGCAATTCTGAGCAACTATTAGCTTTATTAAAATTCTTTTTCAATAAGTAATAAATGCACATGGCAAAACACAAAGGTACACAGAATAGTCACATCCAGTCACCACCCATCAGTTCCCTCCCCAGAGGCAGCCAGTTAGGTCTAGTGAGATGTACTGTTTTCCTCCAGAGATAGAAAAAAAAAATATATATGCATAGATTACTTTTAACAATCTTTTAACAGTTTATCTTGGAGATGGTTCTGTTTCATTGCATGTACAATTGGCACATTGTTTTTAACTTCTGCATGTTGATGTTGTTCTCAGTCGTGTCTGACTCTTGTGACCCTATAGACTGTAGCCTGCCAGGCTCCTCTGTCTATGGATTTGTCAGGCAAGAATACTGGATTGGGTTGCCATTTCCTTCTCCAGGGGCTCTTCCTGCCCCATGGATGGAACTCCTGCATTGGAAGGCAGATTCTTTGTTTCCCCAGAGCCACCTGGGAAGCCCATAGTTATATGGCTGTATCATAGTTTATTTAATTGTTCTTTGCAAGTATATGCCTGTCTATTGGTAGATATTTAGGACTTTTACATCTTTTGCTATTATAAACAGTATTACACTTGGTGTCTTGTACAACTCATTTTGTGAGTATGTAGATATGCCTGTAGAATAAGTTTTATAGAAGTGGAGTTGCTAAGCCATATGCAGTGGTCCCATTGATACAATTCCAGATTATGCCTCAAGGTCCTCAGTCCCAGCTTCCAGGAGCCTGGGTTTTCTCTGCACCTTTGCCAGTTCATTATGTTGTCAGACTCTTTGATCTTTGCTACTGGAGGTTAGAGAGAAATTGTATTTTTATTTGCATTTCTTTTAGTGGGGTAGAGTGTCACAAACCATATGTATTTCTTTATTATTGTTGAATTATCAGTTTATACTCTGACTCTTTTTCTCTTGGGTTTTTTTTTTTTTTTGGCTGCACTGGGTCTTTGTTGCTGGGCAGGCTTTCTCTAGCTGCAGCAAGAGGGAACTACTCTGGTTGCAGTGAACGAGCTTCTGATGGGAATGGCTTCTCTTATTGTGGAGCGCAGGCTCAGTAGTTGCGGCACGTGAGCTTAGTTGCTCCACTGCTGTGGAATCTCTCCAGCCCAGGGATCAAACCTGTGTCCTCTGCATTGGCAGGCAGATTTTTATCCATTGCACCACTGGGAAAGTCCAAGTTGTTGGCTTTTTGGGTAATGAATTTAGGAAATTAACTCTTTTTAAGTAACACTTTGTCCGATTAAAAAAAAAACTTGAAATGCTGTGGTTTTACAGCTAAAGTGTCAGTCTGTTTAAGAAAGAGTTTAAAATTAACATGTAGTTGAGGTTTTTAGATTTGCTTTAATTGAACTTTGTCATATTTTTGTACTTAGAAGTTTGTCTCTTAAGTACTCTGAAATAACTTTTACAAGTACTGCAGTTGTCTGTTCCTAAAGCTGTTCCTTGGAGAAGTCGGTGAATTGGATCTTTCTTTCTTTTGAGAATAAGTAGTGCAGGTAGGTCTTCGGCCACTTTGTCTGTTTTCGTTGTCATTTTTCTCATGATAGTCTTTTGGATTTTCTACTTTTAGAATACTTTTCCTAAGAGTACATCTATTTCATTATATTCAAATTTATTCATATTTTGTTGTTCAGTCGCTCAGTTTTATCTTGACTCTGCGACCCCAGGGACTGCAGCATGCCCCGTCCATCACCAACTCCCAGAGCTTGCTCAAACTCATGTCCATTGAGTCAGTGATGCCATCCAACCATCTCATTCTCTGTCTTCCCCTTCTCCTGCCTTCAGTCTTTCCCAGCATCAGGGTCTTTTCCAAGGAGTTAGTTCTTTGCATCAGGTGGTCAAAGTATGAGTTTCAGCTTTAGCATCAGTCCTTCCAGTGAATATTCAGGACTGATTTCCTTTAGGACTGACTGGTTGGATCTCTTTGCGGTCCAAGGGACTCTCAAGAGTCTTCTCCAACACCATAGTTCAAAAGCATCAGATCTTAGGGGATCAGCTTTCTTTATAGTCCAACTCTCACATCCATACATGACTACTGGAAAAAACCATAGCTTTGAGTAGACAGATCTTTGTCAGCAAAGTAATTAATGTCTCTGCTCTTTAATATGTTGTCTAGGTTGGTGATAGCTTTTCTTCCAAGGAACAGGCGTCTTTTAATTTCATGGCTGCAGTCACCATCTTCAGTGCTTTTGGAGCCCCCCAAATTAAAGTCTCTCGCTGTTTCCATTGTTTCTCCATGTAATTGCCATGACGTGGTGGGATTGGATGCCATGATCTTGGTTTTCTGAATGTTCAGTTTTAAGCCAGCTTTTTCACTCCTCTTTCACTTTCATGAAGAGGTTCTTTAGTTCTTTGCTTTGTGCCATAAGGGCAGGGTCATCTGTGTATCTGAGGTTATTGATATTTCTCCCAGCAATCTTGATTCCAGCTTGTGCTTCATCCAGCCCGGCATTTGGCATGAATGATTAGGTTTCAACAAAAGGATTTGGGAGTGAGGGCCCAAACATTCAATTCATAACAGACATTATAGAACAACTTGGATCCCATTACTTTGGCATTTTCCTTTACTCTTTGTTAAAGCTGGACCATGTGAAAGAGCATGGAGCAGGATATAGTATTGGCTAAGAGCATAGCCATAAGCTTGGATTCAAAGTTCAGTTCTACAATTTAATGGCTGTATATCCATAGTCAAGTCACTTAAACTCTTTTCATCTCGATCTTCTCATTCTAAAATGAAAATAAAAATTTCTATTCTCAAGGATTATGGTGAGAATCAAATAACATAATATGTGACTCTATGTTAGTACTTCATTGGGTCTCTCACAGTACTATCCATGGTAATTCTGGAGGGTCCCCTGCCATAGGACTGTATTGCCTAAGGGATTTTGCTTCCTGAGACCACACATCAGAAACATGATTTTATCGTCTGAACCTAGTATTTCTGGTTCAACTGGTTAGTTTTCTTGAGCTATGCTATGCTAAGTCACTTCAGTTGTGTCTGACTCTGTGCGACCCCATAGACAGCAGCCCACCAGGCTCCCCCGTCCCTGGGATTCTCCAGGCAAGAACACTGGAGTGGGTTGCTATTTTCCTCTCCAACGCATGAAAGTGAAAAGTGAAAGTGAAGTCGCTCAGTCGTGTCCAACTCCCACCGACCCCATGGACTGCAGCCTACCAGGCTCCTCCGTCCACGGGATTCTCCAGGCAGGAGTACTGGAGTGGGGTGCCATGAGCAGACAAGTGCAATTACTTATTTCAAATGGAGGGAAAAAAATTTTAATGATGCCATTTATATATAAAGCTAAGTGTCAGACTTTATTTTTGGGGGCTCCAAAATCACTGCAGATGGTGACTGCAGCCATGAAATTAAAAGACGCTTACTCCTTGGAAGAAAAGTTATGACCAACCTAGATAGCATATTCAAAAGCAGAGACATTACTTTGCCAACAGAGGTCCGTCTAGTCAAGGCTATGGTTTTTCCTGTGGTCATGTATGGATGTGAGAGTTGGACTGTGAAGAAAGCTGAGCGCCGAAGAATTGATGCTTTTGAACTGTGGTGTTGGAGAAGACTCCTTGGACTGCAAGGAGATCCAACCAGTCCATTCTGAAGGAGATCAGCCCTGGGATTTCTTTGGAAGGAATGACGCTAAAGCTGAAACTCCAGTACTTTGGCCACCTGATGCGAAGAGTTGACTCATTGGAAAAGACTCTGATGCTGGGAGGGATTGGGAGCAGGAGGAAAAGGGGACGACCGAGGATGAGATGGCTGGATGGCATCACGGACTCGATGGACGTGAGTCTGAGTGAACTCCGGGGTTTGGTGATGGACAGGGAGGCCTGGCGTGCTGCGATTCATGGGGTCGCAAAGAGTTGGACACGACTGAGCGACTGAACTGAACTGAAGATGAGTGCAACTGTGTGGTAGTTTGAACATTCTTTGGCATTGCCTTTCTTTGGGATTGGAATGAAAACTGACCTTTTCCAGTCCTGTGGCCACTGCTGAGTTTTCCAAATTCGTTGGCATGTTGAGTGCAGCACTTTCACAGCATACTGTTTCTGTCCTTTATTGTTCCCATCTTTGCATGAAATGTTCCCTTGGTATCTCTGAGTTTCTTGAAGAGATCTCTAGTTTTTCCGATTCTATTGTTTTCCTCTAGTTTTTTGCATTGATCACTGAAGAGGGCTTTCATATCTTTCTTTGCTATTCTTTGGAACTCTGCATTCAAGTGGGTATGTCTTTCCTTTTATCCTTTGCCTTTGGCTTCCCTTCTTTTCCCAGCTATTTGTAAGGCCTCCTCAGACAACCATTTTGCCTTTTTGCATTTTTTTTCTTGGAGATGGTCTTGATCCCTGCCTCCTGTACAGTGTCACAAACCTCCGTCCATAGTTCTTCAGGCACTCTTGTCTATCAGATCTAATCTCTTGAATCTATTTGTCACTTCCACTGTATAATCATAAGGGATTTGATTTAGGCCATATCTGAATGATTTAGTGGTTTTCCCTACCTCAGTTTAAGTCTGAATTTGGCAATAAGCAGTTCATGATCTGAGCCACAGTTCCCAGTCTTTTTTTTTTTTTGCTGACTGTATAGAGCTTCTCCATCTTTGGCTGCAAAGAATATAATCAATCTGATTTTGGTTTGACCATCTGGTGATGTCCATGTGTAGAGTCTTCTCTTGTGTTGTTGGAGGAGGGTGTTTGCTATGAGCAGTGTGTTCTCTTGGCAAAACTGTCAGCCTTTGCTCTGCTTCATTTTGTACTCCAAGGCCAAATTTACCTGTTACTCAAGGTATCTCTTGACTTCCCACTTTTGCATTCCAATCCCCTATGATGAAAAGAACATCTTTTTTGGGTGTTAGTTCTAGAAGGTCTTATAGGTCCTCATAGAACCATTCGGCTTCTTCGGCGTTACTGGTTGGGGCATAGACTTGGATTACTGTGATATTGAATTGTTTGCCTTGGAAATGAACAGAGATCATTCTGTCGTTCTTGAGATTGCACCCTGGTACTGCATTTTGGACACTTTTGTTGACTTTGATGGCTACTCCATTTCTTTTAAGGAATTCTTACCCAGAGTAATAGATATAATGGTCATCTGAATTAAATTTGCCCATTCTAGTCCATTTTAGTTCACTGATTCCTAAAATGTCGATGTTCACTCTTGCCATTTCCTGTTTGACCACTTCTAATTTACCTTGATTCACGGACCTAACATTCCTGGTTCCTGTGCAGTATTGTTCTTTACAGCTTCAGACTTTACTTCCATCACCAGTCACACCCACAACTGGGCACTGTTTTTGCTTTGGCTCCATCTCTTATTCTTTCTGGAGCTATTTTTCTGCTCTTCTCCAGTAGCATATTGGGCACCTACCGACCTGGGGAGTTCATCTTTCGGTGTCGTATCTTTTTTGCCTTTTCATACTGTTCATTGGGTTCTCAAGGCAAGAATACTGAAGTGGTTTGCCATTCCCTTCTCCAGTGGACCATGTTTTGTCAGAACTCTCCACCATGACCCATCTGTCTTGGGTGGGCCTACATGGCATGGCTCATAGTTTCACTGAGTTAGACAAGCCTGTGATCCATGTGATCAGATTGGCTAGTTTTCTGTGACTGTGGTTTTCATTCTGTCTGCCCTCTGATGGAGAAGGATAAGAGGCTTATGGGAGCTTCCTTTTGGGAGAGACTGACTTTTTCCTACTCAGTTATGTTAAAATTCATGGATCTGTTTTGCATTTTGCATGAATCTTTTACCTGTGCATAATTTTGTAGCATCTTGTAGGTCATTTGGAAAATACCAGTTTTTGAAGTTTGCTGAATTTTCAAATGTTGGCACATTTTATTTTATGATATCAAAGAATCACAAATCAATATTATCATTGTCAAAGTCACTAAGTTTTGGAATATTTTCAACCTTACCGTGGCACAAGTGCTGAATTTTCCAAAATTCTGCTTTCTGTTTAACAGCTTTAATTTGTTATTGTCAACATATACTATCATTTATTTTCCTTGAAATGACAGGCTCCCTTCATCCGTTTTTGAGATAATGTCTACCTGCCAAAAGTCAAGTTTAAATAATCACAATGTATCACAGCCAGTTGTTTTTTCTTAGGGAAAAAAAAAAAAGGTTCCATGAAAAAAACGTGACTAATTTCTGCCTGCAACTCAGTCACACAGACCTCAAGGGAACTATCATTCACTCAGTATTCAAATATCCATTATTTATCCTGAGGTATACATTCCACAGTTTTTCTGATTTTGAAAATTAAACTCGAAAAGTTTATTTAAAGTGGAAGTATATTTGAAGTGGAAATATATTTTAGCATTTTTCAGAGAGGTTAGTAGATACTATCTAAATAAATATAAGATTGAGTATAAAATAAATTTAGAAATGAAAATAAATCCTTCCAAAATATGTTGCTCATTGAAAGAAAAACGTGCTCAGAGTGAAGCACAAAGCAAAATCAGGCTCAGTCTTAAAAGAGACCTCTGAAAAACGATTTAGAAAAATTAAACACAAAGGCATATCAAAGGAATCTGAGAATGTCCATTTCCATAGAGAAAGCAGATAGTTTCAACTAGGGGGAATCACTAACATCTTTAAAATGATAAAGCCCTATGCATCAACTCACAGTGAAAACCTAATCATTAGAAATAGTTCAAGTAAGTAGCATAATGACTATTAGCAAAACAGGAAATAAAAGGAAAAAGAGAGACTCCGTAGGAGTAAACTTTATTTTACTTTTCAAGGTCAGGTAGATGTAAAAAGTTGTAAAATAATAAAGTAGGTGTAATTGATAGATACTGAATTCTACATTCTGCAAATGGAGAATAAACCTTAGGAGTGTCTATAAAGTTTTCATAAAACATGCCATATGTTTGGTTGTAAGGTAAGCCTTAAATTCCTGTGGAAGATATATTTTGATGTTCATTTTAGCCTGCCAGCAATTAAATCGCCTAAAAGGTAAACATTTTTACCTCTAGATTAGGGATTGAAGGAGAAAGGAAGCCTTTCCTTTACACATTTCTGTGCTCAGAATTTTGAGGTGTTGATTTTGTAATTTAGAAAAGTTTTTGAATGCCTCACTTTAGTAACCTTAGTGATGATCATTCAGCATGGAATTTAGAATGTACCTACTGTCTAGTCCTTACTTAGTACAGCTTCATTAGGGGAAGGGCGATAACTAAGACATATAAAACAATCTACAGTGAATTAGGTAAGATAATCCTGTTTGCCTACTCTTTGAGTGTGAATAAGAATTCTTGCCAAATGTAGCGTTCCGTTCATATGATTTTGAATTAGTGTCCTTGGTCACAGATGTGCTTGCTAGATTACTCCCATGTGAACATGATTAGATGGGTAGTTATTCTGATAATCTGTATCTCTAATTTACTTCATTTGCTTTGGGGATATAAAATGATCGCAGTTTCCATTTGAATTATATCCCCAATAAAAACAATAAGTATTGAGTATAAATCGTGGACCACATTGATATCAGTGAAGTAGATTTTAATTTTTTAAGTTTGGTTGGAAAAACAGGATATGGAGTTCTCATTGGCCATCTTTTCATTACAGAAAGAACTGGTTGTCTTCTTGGGCCGTTTTGCAGGGTTCATCTTTACTCTTCACCAAAACCCAAGGAAGTAGCACAAGTTGGGTAAGTATTTCTTTTCTTTGGAGGCTTTACACATTTAAATTATGTGGACAGTATTGCACTTGAATTTCATTAGGTAGTCCAGAGTCCTTAACTACCGCTCATGTGCAAATAAATAAGGCTTTCTTAGTTAAAGATGCATTTTGACTCATAAGAGAAAGAAAAGGGCCACTTAGAAAAGTTGACTTGTATTGTTAAAATCCTGACTTAGCTTTTCAGGTATTTAGTTAGAAAATAAGCTGTCCTGTGGCAAGCCCCACCTTGATATGTGACCTGACGCTAGGATACTAATCAGGTTTCCATGTCTATATATGATATCAGCCCCGCTTTCAGAAGAAAATAAAATGTCACCATTACTTGTGGGACTTTGAAGCTGTTTGTATATTTCAGTGTTTACTACTGTTAATTCTCGGTTATTTATAATACAAATACCAAAAATTATAATTTGTGACATGCCATAATAGGTTAACATTTTTTGAATCCTGAAAATGTATGAGATACTGTTATAAGTATAGAGGATGGTGTGTGTGTGTGTGTGTGTATGTATATATATATCTGTATTATTCTCTTAACTTTGGGGGAATACTGTTTGTCATCCCCTCTCCCTCTGTTGGAGATGAGAAAATGAGGTGTGAAACAGTTCAGTGACTTGTTCAAAGTCTTAGAGCTACGTAAGTGACAGATCTGGGTACCATTTTGGCTCCAGAGTCCATGCTTTGGGTATTTCCAAAAAGATTTAAAAATGAAATTAAGCTAATGTGTTTCATCTGCTTTATGTCCTACCTTAATGAATATTTCTTAAAATTACTCAGTTGCTTTAAAATGACTAGGACCTGTTGGCCTTATCTTTGATAAAAGAGAAATCCATTTGTAAAATCAAAGCAAATCTTAATCACATACCTTTATAGTCATGTAACATTGTTCAGAGCATGCTAGTCCTCAAGTACCATGATGTAATAACCTCCAAAACTGTTGGGTTGAGTGCAGATAGGAACTTTCTGGAATATTTCTTCTCTTTTGCTTCTCTGATGCTTTGATTTGCTCTCTGGTCTGCCAGTACAGTGAAACTGACCTGTGATACACTTATCCACATTAAAAGATTGAAATTTGTGTTTGACTTGTCTTAAAGTAAATTGATAATTATTTTTCCTTTGTCACTTGAGGTGAAGCACATGGTACTTTTTGGTTATATTAACGCATTTCTAGAAGACGATGAATTTATTTATTCTTCCTACTTGCGGCTCAACTTTTATTTGAAATTGAGTGAAGGAAGTGAATGAAAGCAATGGAGAAGCAATTCGAGATTAAAGTAATAAAAAAGTTCCTGAAGCAAGTTGGATAATGATCATTTATTTGATAATTACCAATTCCTAAAGATGGCAAGTTGTAGTATATACAGATAAAACAAGTACGTAGATCACTGTGGTAAGTGAGGCATCATTGAGGTAGGCAGATATGTCTGTGCTGCTAATTTGCCTCAGTCGTATCTGACTCTTGACAACCCTGTGGACTGTAGCCCGCCAAACTCCTCTGTCCATGGGATTTTCTAGGTGAGACTACTGGAGTGGGTAGCTGTTTTCCTTTTTTGAGGGATCTTCCCCACACAGGGATCGAACCTATGTCTCTTATGTCTCCTGCATTGGCAGGCAGGTTCTTTACCCCTGGCGCCACTGTGACTTAAAGAAAATGATTTTTTTTTTCTAATTAGGGGATGTTAAGTGAATACCCCAGCACAGAACCATTAGTATAGACTAATGATTGCATTTTAAGAAGGTCTCTTGAAGACTTTACATAAATCAGAACTCATAATTAAAACTAATGCCAGCGGAGGGCATAGGGTATTTCTGTTCATCATCTCAAGTTGGGTTACTGCATTACCATGTGATAATAGCAGAAACATAGTTTAAAATTCACTGAGCTCAATAATTTTGAAATTGTGAAATTCTTAATAGCGTTTTAACTTTAGAGATTCAGTATTTGAGTTTTTGCCTTTAAATGAAATTTTATTAATATATTGTCAGTAATACATTATGATAATCACTTCAGATTGATATAATTCGATAAAACATAGTCACACTGTGTTTTATAGTCTTAAAAACTAAACAGATGTGGGATATGATAAAATGCTTGATTATGCAGTCAATTCTTAATTTTTATTATATGGCTAACAAAAAAATCCCAAATCACCTTGCTTTTTCTTCCCATATGTAACACATAATAAGGAAATTGAAACTAATTTAAGTGGCCTAAGTAAAAGCAAATAAGATGATTCAAATTAAAAAATGTATAAGTATATGTAATATATTTTGGTGTATATAGCACTCATAAATATTAAAAATTGCAGAAATATGCAAAATGCTTTTTAATTAACTCTGTAATTAGGATTGTTCACAAAGGATTTCAAAGACTTCTAGCCTTGTTTCTCTACTTAGTCACCAGCTAGATCTATCACAAGTAAAATGTGTCCTGTCTATACAGTGAAATCACGTCTTACCTGAGGCTGGCATGTAAGCCAAAAAGACAAGAATCACCTCCAGTGAAAATTTCCTTTGAGTGTAACTTAGGAAGATGCTGTCAGGGGTCAGTCTCTGGCAGAGTCAGTTTTTCCCTTTGCTGTTGGAAGACATTATGTTTCCTTCAGTTGGGCTCAGATGGTTTGTTCCAGGGCCGTGTTGGAGACGTATGATTCCTTACAGATTAGTTTCACACTAAGTGCAAAAACCTCTACTGATAACCCCTGGAAGAAATAGCCAATTCAGATCTTACACTCACTCCTGGGCATATAGACATTGATGGGTTGCTGAGCAAAGCCATCCATATTATTTGAGCCTCTGTTTTTAGAAAACCGTTCATGCTTTATATTTATTTTTGATTTCATGGGTAGTTAAGATGGAGCAAATGAAATGTGTACACGCTACCCGTAAGATAATATTACACCAGTGGCGCATCATCCAGAATCCAGCCAGCCTTTCCTTCTCCTTTGGGATGGGTAGACGTCACTTGTTTCCTGGAAAGTATTAGTTGTCCCCTGGGTTGTTAGATCAGTAACTTAAATTATACTTGTCCTTTTCTTACCTCCTTTCACCTTATTTGTTCAGCGGGTCATGGCAACACCCCCACCTCCAGCTCATCTCCAGACCTCACCAGGTGTTCCCTGGGTGACAGCCTTGCCTCTGGTAGAGAGCCACAGTCCTTGAGTAAGGGGAAAGCGAGCTGGACGGCAGGGCCTCTCTTCAGAGAGATCTTAGACAGGAGCCGGAGTACGTGGCCCCGCCAGCCACAGGGAGGAGGCTCAAGGCTTTGTGAAGAGGGGCTGTACGACTCATCTCTGTTACCCCCCAAGTCTTCCCTTGTGAATATAAGGGAGGACAAGTCTGTTCAAAGTAACTTGTAAAAAGCATTCATCTCAAAAGATAAGCGTGAATTGATAGAATGACAAAGTCAGAAAATACCCTGAGGTAAACTCTAGGGCTTTTGGAGAATATTTTGGAGACGTAGCTTTGCCTGTGTTGTGTCTGCTTGCAGAGTTGTATTTTTGTCCCGCCTGGTTCCATTATGGTTTCTCTTGTATGTCATTTTGCCATTGTGCACTGTAATGACATCGTCATTTTCTTCCCTCTTCCCATCAAGTCATTCTGCCAGCAGGGCTCAGTCTCTGAGCTCCTGCTCTCGCTGCTTTCTTCCTGGAAAATCTCTGTCCGCCGCCGGCCTGCTGTCGCATATGTAAAATCTGATCCTGTTTCCGCTGTCACTGTATGTGTTCTTGTTGCATGACCCTTGCCACAGTAGTTCTGTTTTCTTTTCCATGAATGCATTGGGGCGATGATTACAGTAGAGAAAAGCAGGACTGAATTTTGAGAAATAATGGATAGCAAACATAAAATTTTGCTGACCACAGTAGAGCATTTTTATAGCATTTCTTGTCATGTCATTGTATTTGGTTACTGTAACTTATTCGGTTGGTTATTTATATCTTAGCTTATAACTATCTACTAAGCATGTCATGATGACAAGTTAAACTATATTTAATTTTTATCATTTTGTTAAATGTATCCAATTAAGTTTTATAACTTTCGAAATACATCAGATTTGCTCAGAAAGTTATCTGTGCCCATCATAGCTTTGTGATTTAATTAAAGTGATTTTTAAATTACAATGTGAATTAATTTTAATGTTTTTTGAATGACAAAAGGTATAAGAAGGCAGAGGCTCTGTGGAATTTTAAAAATTTGTTCTGTGATTTTTTAAATTGTTCCACTAGTTCCATGAAATAGTCTGAATTTTGTTTTGATTCCACTAATAAATCCCATATAATACCTTGAGTTTTGTTTAGTTATGTCAGCTATAGTATTTAAGATGTAGTAAATGGGAACAGATGAAGTTGAAGCATTTATTAAAAGTGAAATTACAAATGTTGTCATTGACATTATGAATAGTGAGTAAGTTATCACAAGGTTGGGGGGTAAGATTCATTTCCGATGACAAATAGAATTTGAAAATATTTTAGCAAGTGAGATTCTCTATAACAAATCTTTATGAACTTGAAGATTACAATTCATCAGCCTGTACGGATTTTTTAACCCCCAAATCCTACAGTAACATAGGAATGCTATTTTCTATTCTTCAGTTAATAGATGAAACAGAAATTTAAGTTAATGATGGCAATATATAGAGTAGGTCTATATTTAACGTACATTTTTCTGCTGCTTACTAACCTTTTCCTTATCTGGTTAACAAAATATAATAGCCAACTAAGTGCTGCTTCTTCTCAAACCACCCATGTTCACTGTCTTCCTGATCGGTTCACCTTTCCTCTTTCAATTGCTGAGGCTTTAGAGCATCTGACTCCAGCTTTTATTTCCAATAAAGGCTGAATAAAAGAACATGGGGCTCAGGATTTTGTTTTTACAAGTTATTGTTAGTTGTTGACAACATAAAGAGTCAATAAGGAAATAACCTTTGAAAGTACAGAATCAGGTTTAGAGAATGTTTATTCGGTAGAAAAGCACTTGGTTATCTGCCAGATGTTATTTATATGTATATAAGAATATGACCTTTTGAACATGTCATTTTACATAATTATGGATAGTTTAGAATAAATTCAAAAAAATAGAATTTCTTATAAACACAGTATACACGTGTTTATAAATTTGAAAATATAGTATTAGCAGTTTTTCCTCTCCAGGAATTCTGGTTTATAGCCCACTTGCAAATGAGGGCCTATTACTCTCTAGCCTCACCAATGTAATTTTTCATTAAACTTTTTATTGTTGTTTTTATACTAATGGGTGAAAAAAGATTTTAGTGTGGCTTTACTTTGTATTTTTCTTATAATGATGGAGGTTGAGCCATTTTGTTTCCTTTTCAATGGACTGTATGTAACCATGTCTTACAAACATTTTTCAATTTCAAGTAGGAATTGTTATTTTATGATATAAAAAGAGAAGAATTTGAGGTAACCCCCCGTTTCGTTTATTGTTAATAATACAAAATTGGTCTTAATTCTTCTTGGATACATCTATGTACATGAATATAACAAAGGTTTTTCCTTTTTTCCAAAACGAAGTTTGGGAGTAATCAGTCCAAACCAGAGTTCACAGTGGACCTTAAGGGAGCGACCATCGAGATGGCTTCAAAGGATAAATCCAGCAAAAAGAATGTATTTGAGGTAATAAATTATTGTCTAAGTATAATCCTTATTCTTAACCATGGTAATTTTATGTTCTGAGTTATTGGGGAAATTGTCTTTCAGTGTGACTAGTTAAGGCAGAGTTAGTCATTAAGTCAGTTTGTATTTGACTTAACTTTTAAGTCAAAAAAGCTGGTATAAAGATCTAGCTTTATTTGCATAAGTGATTAGATCTCAGACTTTATATAACAAGCCTTTGTTCCAAGTCTTCAATTTCCCTAGCAACAATAAAAGGTGTGGTTCCCTTTACCCTCAAAATCCAATATTAAAAAGTAAGTTAAAGCCTTCCCAGTGTCATAAAAAGCTCCCCACAGTAACACATACTTATTGCTGCCTGAGAGACCACCCCAAACTCAGTAGCCCAAGAAAAGATGCACGTTGTTTGCTCAGTTTGGCCTGCCCGGAGCAGAGTGGTGGTTCTGATGCTCAGAGCTGAATGGTGGTTCTGACCTCACCCAGGTCCGGTCACCAGGCTTCCGTCATCCAGCAGCTTGAGTGGGGCTGAACAGTCTAATTGCCCTCGCCGGGCTCAGTGCTCGCTGCTGGCTGGGCTCCTTCTCACTGGCTCTCTCCTTGTTCAGTGGAGCGACACTGGCCTTCTTCACATTCAGGGTTCCCAGAGGGCCAGAGTGGGAGCCCCAGGGCTTCTTGAGATCTGGACGAAGAGTCAAACACAAGTGTGCTCTGCGTCTTAAAGCAAGCCAAGTGGCCAGCCGAAAATTCAGGGTCCCCCTGCTGGTGGAGGAGCCGCGGTCACACTGTGTGTGTGGAGAGCAGAGGGGTGTTCAGACCAGCTTTGCAAATAGACCTTCCTTTAGAGCCTCCTGTCTCAGGCCTTTCCTCCTGTTGTCCAGGGGGATTGGAAGAGTTGACGTTTCCCAAATGGAACCTAAGTGTTTCTGTCCTGTTGATTTTTACTCCTGACGAATCTACCTTCAGTACCAAGGGCTGCTAGTCTCTGCTTGTCAAATGTTTCCTCTCTTCCAAGACTCACAATAGAGATGTTGCAAGTTTATGCATTTAAAATAGCACTTGTTTCATGTAGCTGGAATTAACATCTTCTGTAAATTATTTCCCCACTAGATTATCCAAAAAGAAGAAAAAATTTTCAAGCAGAGACTGCAATTTTTGCTTATTTTTCTTTTTTTTAGCATGTATCAAAAACTTTTATTTCATTCATTTTTTAAATTAAATTATTTATTTTAATTGGAGGCTAATTACTTTACAATATTGTGGTGGTATTTGCCATACAGTCACATGAATCAGCCATGGGTGTACATGTGTCCCCCATCCTGAACCCTCATCCCACCTCCCTCCCCATCCCATCCCTCAGGGTTGTCCCAGTGCACCCGCCCGGAGCACCCTGTCTCAGGCATCGAACCTGGACTGGTGATCTATTTCACACATGTTTCAATGCTATTCTTAAGTGAGAACCTCTAACAGAACAGAGTATCTTACGTGCAGTGAATATTCACTATTGATTGATTGCGTGGCCTGCTCTCTAGGAAGAAATTCAGGGAAGGAAGTCACTGTTTCCTGAGGTAGCCTTGTTTCATTCCAGAATGAAGAGGGTCCCATGGCCAAATAAATTGGGGAAATAGTGTGTATTTTATTCCTCTGTTAGAAAACCACAGTGCACCCTGGAGGAACAAAACTCCAAGAAGTGGAAGGATAGAGTCTTGTTCAGATCTCCTCAATCCAGTATTTTCTAAATTAACATCACATAATGAATCCTTTGTGTATTTTTTGAGGGATATCTTTTTAAAACATTATTACAGGAGTTGTTTGAGGAATATATCTCAGAATGTTGTTTGAGAAGCATTGCCATATGTTCCTCTGGGAAAAAAGGAAATCAAACATTCACCAGCCAGAAAATAGAAGGAATGCTCTCTATGGCTAACTCGAAATCCTTCTTCAGTAGAACCAAGGATGTCATATGTAAATTTGTTATCACATTCATATAGAATCATACATAGTATCCTTACTTTAGTTCGTTCATAGTTTGATAGCTCAGTAATGTTTCTATCTAAAGGGGATGTGAAAATTATTGTCTGTGCCCTCTCTTTGTAAGTAGGAAATATTAAAAGTCTAACCCTTCTATATTCCCTGTCTACATTTATTTTTTTTAACCAGAGAGAAGAAATTTCTCAAGTTTATGTAAAACTATCATAGGTTTTATTTCTTTACAAATTATATTTCAATTCTCATTTAAAATGCATAGCCTAGATACTTGAACTTGTTTTTAATGATGACATATATAAGATTTCAGCAAGTTTTGTGGTGGTTGTGTGATAGTTCGGTATCCTAAATTATTAGGTTTTCATTGAGAATGTATTGTGAGAAAAACATCATGTTTTGTAAAATAATTCGGTTGCTATTATTTTATAGTAAAATAAAAGATAATGGCATCACTGTGGAATCTGTAACCTTGCATCACCATTAACCTTGCATCACTGCATCTCATCTTCTGCTGGTGGTTTAGTAGACTTTGAATTAAATCCATTTACTTGATTGAAAGCACTAATCACATATATATGTATTTTTTCCTTCTTTAAAGCTGAAAACCCGTCAAGGAACTGAATTGCTGATTCAGTCTGATAATGACACTGTTATCAATGATTGGTTTAAAGTTCTCAGTAGTACTATCAGTAATCAGGTATGTGTTTGACTTAGACTTTTTTCTTACCTTAGAGCTGTTTAATCTTTCTTCCTTTTTGGGGGCTATTTATTGTATGTCTAGTTTCCAGTTTATGTGTGAAAAAATACTTTTTAAAAATGCGTATTTGACAGTGATCAGTTTAGCAATTCCTAGGGCCTGATGGGGCTTTCCCGTTGGCTCAGTGGTAAAGAATCCGTTTGCAGTACAGGAGACATAAGAGATTCGGGTTTGATTGCTGGGTCAGGAAGCTCCCCTGGAGGTGGGCATGGCAAACCCGCTCCAGTGTTGTTGGCAGGAAATCCTGTGAGCAGAGGAGCCTGACGGGCTACAGTCCATGAGGTCGCAAAGAGTTGGACATGACTGAACGACTGAGCCAGGAGCACATGAGAGGCTGATGAGTGATTTAGTATGCTCATTTATAGGATGTTTGCCACCAGTAGATTTCACGTAACTGTCACATGAGGCATCGGTTCAAAAGCAATTAGCTCCAGAGGCAGGGCCAGCCACTATGCCTAGTCTGCTCTATTGTCATCTTGTCATCAACTGGATGTGCTGGAAATCATACCGTTTGGTGGAAACTGGTACTGAGCAAAATGGTGAGATGAATGAAGTCGTCTGGTCATTCGCACTTCCTCTTTCCTAGTACCTTTTCTACTTACAGTACCCTTGTGTTCCTGGTAAATTTCTTCTCATATGTATTATACCTAAAAGAACTTCATATTTATATTCTGAAGCTGAGTTAGTAAGAACAGTAATAAACAACTTGAAGCTGCACTTTCTTAGACTGTATTCCTACCCCCTCAGCATATGGGGACATGGCTCCTGATTAAGGATCATGTGTCAGTGACAGAAGTGAAAGGAAAGCGGATACTTAGAAGCAGATACTTATAATGATTTTAAACTAAATGGAGACAGAAGAAAGTTGGGGAATCACTGGCTTTAGTAGAGATTGAGATGTGTCTCAGGGACTTTGTTGGTAATGCTTCATTATTATTCATATTATTCATTATTCAAAGTTTGTGATCATATCCAAGTGTTCTCTTTCTGTGGGTCTCAGTTTTTCTACTAAAAAAAAAAAAATTGGACTGGATTGTCTTCAAGTATCCTTTTATGCTCCCAAATTTTGTGATTCACCCAATTTAGAACACTCAGATATGAAATCTGAATTTTTTTTAACTCTTCCACCTCCAGCTTTTACTCTTCTATTAAATTATTCACCAGTCTAGATGTGAATTCTTCCTTTGCAGTCTGTAATACTGTATGAAATTTCTGAACCTTGTCCCTTTTCATTTATTTCTGAAACCACGGACAGGTCTTTAAATGTTTATACTAAGAGTAACCCCCGAACAGTTTTCGTTATTTCATCTCACACCATCCCACACCAATCCATTCTTAATGCCACTACAGTATGAAACTTCCTAAGTCACTTTTATAATCCTCCTGCTCAGAAACCTGATATGATTCATATTAAAGTTCAACAGCCTGAGCCCAGTCTGTCTATCCAGATGTACCTTTTCCTCTACCCAGAATGGGCTTTCTGCTCTAGTCACAGTAATCCATTCACTGTCCTTTGAAAGCAAGGAATGCTGCTGTTCATTTACCAAACGTGTGAGTGTCTTATGCACTGGGATGTAGCAGCATGCAGCCAGATGCACAGAGCTTACAGTCAAAGGCAGAAGATTACTGAAGACAGACAGCCGAACAGTTAATATAATGAACGTATAAAGACTCAGATTAGGTAGAAGCTAATGCTAGTGGAGGGATCAAGGGAGGCCTTGCGGAGAAAGTGGTTTTTTAAATTAAGGCCTCCAGGTTCAGGGAATGCTGCTGCTGCTGCTGTCACTTCAGTCGTGTCCGACTCTGTGTGACCCCCATAGATGGCAGCCCACCAGGTTCCGCCATCCCTGGGATTCTCCAGGCAAGAACACTGGAGTGGGTTGCCATTTCCTTCTCCAGGTTCAGGGAATAAGCCAACTGAAAAGGGAGGACTATATTATTGATTATAAAAATTTTATATGTATACAGTTTGCAGAGTAGCAAAAGATACTGAAGGCAAGAGATGGGCAAAACTTCAGGGAAAAATACAAAAGTTTATTGAGAGACATTGCCAAATCTTAATTAAATGAGAAGTATATTGTGTTCATGAATTAAAAGACTCAGTTATATAAAGATACAATATTCTTCCAAATGATTTATACATTTTTAGGTTTGAGGTATTTGGATCTCCTTCAGAATCCCAGTAGGTTTTCTGATAGAACTTGACAAGCTTTTTCTAAAATTCATTTAGAAATGCAAAGGGCTAAGGATATGCAAGACACCCTTGCAGAAGACTTGCAGTTTCATATGTCATGTCCTGATAAAGCTACCTATCCATAATGGAAGAGATACACAGACCCATGGAACAGAATAAAGAAGCCGGAGACAGACCCACATACCTTTCAGTGTGCCAGGACAGGGCGCGTGCTGGTCAGCTGGAGGCCCAAGGAGAAGCCGGAGCTTTTCCTTACACTGTGCACAGAAATGGATTCTTGGTCGAGTAAGGATCTCAGTGAAAGGCAGAGCAGTGTTTTCAGTTTTGAGAATTCAGTCTTCTTTTTAACTTGTAAAAGTAAACTTGCTGCTGCTGCTGCTAAGTCGCTTCAGTTGTGTCTGACTCTGCGACCCAATCAATGGCAGCCCACCAGGCTCCCCCATCCCTGGGATTCTCCAGGCAAGAACACTGGAGTGGGTTGCCATTTCCTTCTCCAATGCATGAAAGTGAAAAGTGAAAGTGAAGTCGTTCAGTCGTGTCTGACTCCTAGCGACACCATGGACTGCAGCCCACCAGGTTCCTCCATCCATGGGATTTTCCAGGCAAGAGTACTGGAGTGAGGTGCCGTTGCCTTCTCCCAAAGTAAACTTAGTTAGGCTTAAATGAGTTGTAGGGTCTAGGAGTAATGATGAATGGTTGACACAACGTGCAGTTTTAAAAGACTGTTGCTGTGAAACAGTTAAGGTGCCACTGCAGGTAAGCTTTGTCTGTCCTGTTACCAACAGTGTAGCCTCATCCTGATCTGTCACTGCAGGTTATAGCCTGACCTTCTAACGGTTATTACTGCCACTTGATTAAATGATTATTACTGTCTCTTGACGCAAGATAGTGTTACTATTAGTACAAACCCATTATCCTTGTGAATTATCAGTAATTTTTTCTTTATTGAAATTCAGAATTAATGCCATCAATGGGGCAGAAAAAGTATTTTTTATAATATTTATCAAATATCTAAATCATGGATTCTGTATACTAAATCATTCCTTAAAGTCATTTGGAAGAGTTGATCACTGATCATTCTGAGAATCGCATCTAAAGTAATTGTAAACATAATATGTGTTTGGAAAATCTCGACCTAACAGACAGTAGAACCCGATGAAGCAATTGAAGAGGAGATACCAGATTCACCAGGAATAGAAAAGCACGATAAAGAAAAGGACCAGAAGGAGCCGAAGAAATTGCGTTGTAAGTTTTTCTTTCCCAGTTTTGCTAGTGGTTTGAGTGAGCTTATTATTCTCTTAGCTCTTCAAAGTTTTAAAGTAAATATGTAAACGCTGAGTGGAATCACCACTGTTACAAGAGTTGTAAGATTCAGTAGTTGCAGTGTTTCAGTGTTCTCTATCTTCATTTACTCACTGTAATTTTTCACCCTAATCATATGTACCCCGATGGCAGCATATATTGCATTACCTTTTCAAGAGAAAAAAAAAATGCACACAACAGAATGCACTTATGTTGAGGTCTCTAGGAAGCTGAATTTTATGAACTGAAAAATATGTAATTGCTGTTTAAGATCCTTACACGTTAAGAAGTCAAAAGTTAGGGGATATATACTGTAGTTCCAAACTGAACACCAGGCAGCCGCCTCTGACTCATAGATGTCTGTGCAGGTGGGTGCATGAATTTAACCTCCAGACAACCAGAGTGAGCCAGCAGTTTCAGGGATTGCATTTTCTAAAGCAGGCCTCTTGTAAATTACATAGTTTAAACAGGCCATTAGCCATGACTCTGAACTTTGTTAAATCTATTTGAACAAATCCACATTTAACTCGGAACTTTTGGTCTTCACAGTAACTGAAGGAGTAGAAAAATCAATTCTTTTGTTCTTTTACATTCTAATTGTTCAGGCCTATTACTGACACTGTCACCGTATAACAGTGTAAACACATGAAAATTTTATTGTTTTAATCCTTTCCTCACATATTGTTTTTGCTCTCAACTTTCTTCACGTATAGTTATTTTCAAGAAATTTACTTTTCAAATTTGTGTTATGGTAATCAAAAAAGAAATCGGGACTACAAGAAATGTAGAACATTTTCCAGGTGATCCCATCCTTAGCTCGGGGTAGGGATACTTATGATGAGTCTGAGTTCAGCTTGAAGCACAAATAATGGTGATGGATATGTATACACATACATGTGTGTACATATGAGTACATCTTAATATATATGTATACATATACAACCTCCAGCTCCCAGTTCCGTAAGGATAGGGAAGGGTGGAGGTTTTGTTTATGTTTTATAGGATGGTTTCTTTACTTTTTGCTCTTAATTTTATGCTCTAAAACTGGGGGATAGTCTAAGACTATACATAGTATCACTTATTAAATAATGAGTATATATTAGAATAACTTACAGATGTTTTGGCACAGGTACCAAAGAAGGCACTGTTTGTTGCCAGTGTTTAGGGATAGAAATGGAATGTTTTGTGTGGTGTATTACTTTGAAATTAGGTCTGTGTTAATTTAATTCTTCCTGAGTTACTCTTAAACCATAATAAATTTAGAATAATTGATTTACTGTGATTTTTATATATGAGATTAATATATTTTGAATGCTAGGTGGAAAAATTTTTATCAAAAAAGCCTTTATCTTATGAAATGCTTAATATTTATCTGTCTTAAGCCACGAAAGTATCTAGCATAGATTCTTCAGAACAGAAAAAAACCAAGAAAAACTTGAAGAAGTTTCTTACACGACGCCCCACTTTGCAAGCTGTTCGTGAAAAAGGTTATATTAAAGGTAGGTATAAGTGATGTTTATAGCAATGAACTTTGGCCAGAATCAGAAATAAGACATTTTACATTGATAGCTGAGTAATTTCAAAACAGTAAAAAATGTTTTCATTCCTTATTCATTAAGTTATCAGTTCAGTGATTGCAATACATTTGAGTAATTAAAATTTATTTTTAAATGCATGTGAGTTTAAAGCATTGAACAGACGTAAATACCAAATTCAGTTTTTAGAAACCCTGCACCAGAGGAACTACAGATGTGATGGGTTGGGTGGCAAACTTTCAGAGTGACAATTAAGATTTTTAGTTTTGAGATACACAGATCAGAAGAAATATTGAATAGTCACTAACAGTAGAAAAAAAGAAGAAAGATAATGAACAATTTTATTCTTAATTGTTTGCCTTCAATTCTCATTTAAGGTAGTTATAAAATTAGTATAAAGTGTTTTTTCCTAACTAATTTTTATATTTTTTTCAAGTGTAAGAGTCACAATTCACTAATAAGATCTTTTAATATTCTTTAAAATTACATGTGCTGTGTATACCTTTAATTCTTAAAAGTGTGTTTCATTTCAAAGGTAGAATTTTCTAATACTGAACTCAAAAGGCATTTGTTCATCAGTAAAAAATATAATAAAAGGTAGCATAATATATATATTATGCCTCTCTTTTGTGAAGATTCTAACAAAGACTATTGTTGGTACATCTGTTTGCAAAGCATCTAAACTAAAATATACAAATAAGTTTCAGTAAACACTACTGTGTGTAAAATGGATAACTAAAGAGAACCTACTGTATAGCACAGGGAACTCTACTCGATGCTCTATAGTGGCCTATAGGGGAAAAGAATCTAAACAAGAGTGAATATATGTACGTGTAACTGCGTCATTTTGCTGTATACCTGAAATTAACACAACCTTGTAAATCAACTACAGTCCAATGAAGATGTTTAAAAGCAAAGCATTTGCTGGGGAAAAAAGAAACTTCTATAAAGATGAGATACAGACAAGATAACTTAAAATAGTGATGAGTTCCACGAAGAATTGAACACAGTGATAAAATAGAGTGACTAGAATGGGGTTACCTTAGGTAGCATAGTCAGAGGGCTGTTTTTTTCCCCCAATATTTATTTATTTGGCTGCTCTGGCTGCCACTTTGTTGTGGCACACGGGATCTTCAGTTGCAACATGTGCACTCTTAGCTGCAGCATGGGAAGTCTTAGTTGCAGCATGTGAGCTCTAGTTCCCCAGCCAGGGATTGAACCTGGCCCCCTGCATTGGAAGCGTGGAGTCTTAGCCACTGGATCACCAGGAACATCCCAAAGAAGGTTCGTCTCAGGAGATGACATATTAGCTGAGACCAGGAGTGATGAGAAGGAGCTCCGTTTAGGGGGGAAGATTGATCCTGTCCTCTGCACAGGATGAGAAAGTAAGAAGGGAGTCAGGGACTTCCCTGATGGTCCAGTTCTTAGGACTTTGTGCTTTCAATTGCCAAGTGCAGGTTCAGTCCCTGGCCAGGGAACTGAGATCCTGAAAGCCGCGAGGTGTGGCCACCAAAAACAAGAGCAGAGGAGCCAGGCAGGAGTGAGGGAAGGTGTTCCTGGAGCTTCACAAAGAAGCAGTTGGAAGCAGTCAGCAAAGTGCAGATGAGACAGGCGTGTGTCATGGTGAGGGCACCTTTGCAAGGACACCTCCTGTTGAGTTCCCAGTGGTTTAGCTACTCTGTGAACTATTATTTCTTAAAATCTCTTCCAGATCAGGTATTTGGAGCCAATCTTTCTAATCTGTGTCACAGAGAGAATAGCACAGTGCCAAAATTTGTGAAATTATGCATTGAACATGTCGAGCAATATGGTAAGAAAAAAAATTTTTTTTAATGTTAAGCACACCAGCCTACTGTTTTGCCATTCAAACCCCTAGGATTTTTGGTTTTAAGTGTTGGAACCAGAAGTTCTTTTGTAAGTTGTCAAGAAAAGCATGTTTTGCAAAAAAAAGAAAAACTTACTCTTTTGTACTGTTTCAAACTTAGACCTTTGCAGTCATCTGTTGAATGTTCAGTACTTAGGGTTGATTAAGGATATGGTATTCCTTGAAGCCATTTGGAGTTGACATTTGCTTAAAATGAAAGTGGTGATTGTGAAACAGTGTTTATTAAGAAATGATTGGACAGTATTGGAGATGGTGTTTACTTACCAAGAGAAAGTTTCTTCTGTTTGTAATAAAAATGAGATGACCTTCCAAAACTGCTGAGTCAACTATAAAGTGTCCAAAAAGACAAATCCTCTTTATATCATTTCTTGTAAAAGAAGACTTAAATTAATTTCTGTTTTGGTTAATTTTAGCATGTTATTTATTAGTGTTATTTATACTAGCTTTTAAAATAACAATATCTTGACTGCAGTCACATTAACTTACATCAGTATGTCATCAAAAAAATCTTGTGTAATAAAAATGTTTGGATAAAATGTAATTACTGCTGCTTACGGATCTCTTGTCTGATCTCTATCAGCCTGACAATAGCAAAGCCATGGTCCTTGCCTTTACTGGAAGTTAAGTGAATAATAAGCACATTAGATAATATGTACATCATCATTTATTGAATATTTGAACTTTGGGGGATTTCATTGTGTGAATTTCAAGTGATTCTATTTTACATAATAAATAAAAGAAATTAATAGCTATCTCAAATTATCAGTTCTTCTTATAGAACCATCATTTTAGTTGCTGGCTTGTATTAAGTTTATTGGGCTTCTCTGGTGGCTCAGATGGTAAAGAATCTGCCTACAGTGCAGGATACCCAGGTTTGATTCCTGGGTCGGGAAGATCCCCTGGAGAAGGGACTGGCTACCCACTCCAGTATTCTTGCCTGGAGAATTCCATGGACAGAGGAGCCTCGTGGGTTACAATCTATGGGGGTCCCAGACAGTAGGACATGACTGAGCTAGTAACACTTCACTTCATATTAAGTTTATTATAAACACTGACTCTTGAGAGTCCCTTGGACTGCAAGGAGATCAAGCCAGTCAGTCCTAAAGGAAATCAACCCTAAATATTCATTGGAAGGACTAATGTTGAAGCTCCAGTACTTTGGCCACCTGATGCGAAGAGCTACTTGTTGGAAAAGACCGTAATTGCTGGGAAAGGTTGAGGGCAGTAGTAGAAGAGTAAGGGAGCAGAAGATGAGGTGGTTAGATAGCATCACCGACTCAGTGGACATGAATTTGGGCAAATTCTCGGAGACAGTGAAGGACAAGGAAGGCTGGTGCGTTGCAGTCCATGGGGTCACAAAGAGTTGGACTCAACTTAGCAACTGAACAACAGCAATAATTTGACAAACATTTTTTAGAGGGTGTCTTAATACGTACATTTACACTATCAAATAATATACAAAGAAATGGGTAGGCTGATTTTATCTACCAGCTTTCTTTACTGTTTGATTTATCCTCAAGTGTTTGCTGAAGTTTATCATAAATTGTTAGTATTTCAAGCTTGAGATGACTTCTGTGAGGCTATCCACAGTCTGCATGATAAAGTAGATTTGTTGCTGTTTACCAAACAATTCAGAGTGAATCTCCACCCCTCTTTCCCTGCCAAGTACCTACAAAAAGCCATTGAGAGGAAAAGAAAAATTTTATTTTAGGCTAAATGTTAATAAGAATTCTAAGACGTGAAAGCATCTGTAGAGGAGGCCAACAAGAACTTCAATCTGAATTATTGTCATTTGTCTCTTAGGTCTGGATGTTGATGGGATTTACAGAGTTAGTGGCAATCTAGCAGTGATCCAGAAGCTGAGGTTTGCAGTCAATCACGGTGAGGTCATGTTCCCTGTTGTTATATACAGAAGAATCATTCATACTGTTAGAATTGGTTTAAAATAATTTCCAAGAATTTCCTATTCCTTCTGTTTTGCAGATGAGAAATTGGACTTGAAGGATAGTAAATGGGAAGATATTCATGTCATCACTGGAGCCCTCAAAATGTTTTTTCGAGAATTACCGGAACCTCTCTTTACGTTTAATCATTTTAATGATTTTGTTAATGCAATTAGTAAGTATGTAGTTGCACTCAGTTTTCCCCGCAGATGTTGAAAACCCTCTGTACATACAGATTAAGCTACTGCAATTCCTTTTGATCTTACTTGAAACAAATTTTTTTCAAAGAATCACTTCACCTCAGAAATTTTAAATGTGACCACCAGGTGTCACTGCGTAACACCAAATACCAGGTTCCAAAACCCTGTCACCGCTTTCAGTTTCATGCAGACTCTCCATTTGTTGTCTTTTTTTCAGAACAAGAACCACGACAGCGTGTCTCCGCTGTGAAGGACCTGATCAAACAGTTGCCAAAGCCAAATCAGGACACAATGCAGATTCTGTTCAGACATCTCAAAAGGTAAGAGTCTCACGGCAGGAGAGAAGGAGTAATTGGGGAAAAAGAAGGTCAGAGAAGTGCACAGGTATATGTGGTGTGGGACCCCTGGGGGCCAGGCGACCAGACCCAGGTTCAGAGCCCAGCTGTGCTGTTCTGCTGTCTTTGTAACATAAGAAAGATAATGTCTCTGAACCCCAGTTCCTTATAGGTAACATGGTTTGGTATAAAGAATACATTAAAGTTAATTTTATATGTGAAACTTTTATTAATATATAATGCCTAGCATATAGTAAGTGTTCAGAAATAGTTGCTCAAGTTAATTATTATGGAGATGAGATTGGTTATTAAGTGAGGAATATTCAGTTACCTTAAAGTCGGGGTAATTAGGTCTAAATTACCATTGGGCAAATTCTCGGAGACAGTGAAGGACAAGGAAGGCTGGTGCGTTGCAGTCCATGGGGTCACAAAGAGTTGGACTCAACTTAGCAACTGAACAACAGCAATAATTTGACAAACATTTTTTAGAGGGTGTCTTAATACGTACATTTACACTATCAAATAATATACAAAGAAATGGGTAGGCTGATTTTATCTACCAGCTTTCTTTACTGTTTGATTTATCCTCAAGTGTTTGCTGAAGTTTATCATAAATTGTTAGTATTTCAAGCTTGAGATGACTTCTGTGAGGCTATCCACAGTCTGCATGATAAAGTAGATTTGTTGCTGTTTACCAAACAATTCAGAGTGAATCTCCACCCCTCTTTCCCTGCCAAGTACCTACAAAAAGCCATTGAGAGGAAAAGAAAAATTTTATTTTAGGCTAAATGTTAATAAGAATTCTAAGACGTGAAAGCATCTGTAGAGGAGGCCAACAAGAACTTCAATCTGAATTATTGTCATTTGTCTCTTAGGTCTGGATGTTGATGGGATTTACAGAGTTAGTGGCAATCTAGCAGTGATCCAGAAGCTGAGGTTTGCAGTCAATCACGGTGAGGTCATGTTCCCTGTTGTTATATACAGAAGAATCATTCATACTGTTAGAATTGGTTTAAAATAATTTCCAAGAATTTCCTATTCCTTCTGTTTTGCAGATGAGAAATTGGACTTGAAGGATAGTAAATGGGAAGATATTCATGTCATCACTGGAGCCCTCAAAATGTTTTTTCGAGAATTACCGGAACCTCTCTTTACGTTTAATCATTTTAATGATTTTGTTAATGCAATTAGTAAGTATGTAGTTGCACTCAGTTTTCCCCGCAGATGTTGAAAACCCTCTGTACATACAGATTAAGCTACTGCAATTCCTTTTGATCTTACTTGAAACAAATTTTTTTCAAAGAATCACTTCACCTCAGAAATTTTAAATGTGACCACCAGGTGTCACTGCGTAACACCAAATACCAGGTTCCAAAACCCTGTCACCGCTTTCAGTTTCATGCAGACTCTCCATTTGTTGTCTTTTTTTCAGAACAAGAACCACGACAGCGTGTCTCTGCTGTGAAGGACCTGATCAAACAGTTGCCAAAGCCAAATCAGGACACAATGCAGATTCTGTTCAGACATCTCAAAAGGTAAGAGTCTCACGGCAGGAGAGAAGGAGTAATTGGGGAAAAAGAAGGTCAGAGAAGTGCACAGGTATATGTGGTGTGGGACCCCTGGGGGCCAGGCGACCAGACCCAGGTTCAGAGCCCAGCTGTGCTGTTCTGCTGTCTTTGTAACATAAGAAAGATAATGTCTCTGAACCCCAGTTCCTTATAGGTAACATGGTTTGGTATAAAGAATACATTAAAGTTAATTTTATATGTGAAACTTTTATTAATATATAATGCCTAGCATATAGTAAGTGTTCAGAAATAGTTGCTCAAGTTAATTATTATGGAGATGAGATTGGTTATTAAGTGAGGAATATTCAGTTACCTTAAAGTCGGGGTAATTAGGTCTAAATTACCATATAGTTATTTTAAAACTTCTGTTAGGAAGAAGACAGTTTACTAAAATAAGTGATCACAGCATGAGATTTTTTTTTTTTTAATAGCAAAAATGAGTAAAATTCAAAGTTTATTCTCTGTGCTTTAATGAGATTTCCCCATCACTTCAGTGGGGGAATTATTGTTATTTGAATTATAGCAGGTGTTCAGTTACACCTGTCACCTAAGTTTATCCAAAAGAAAACTTTCCATATTATTCAGATTGAATTCTGTTTGGTTAAATAGTTTATATGTACCTTAGGGAAAAGAGCATTATTTCTCTTTGCTCAATGCAAACTGTTCATAACCCTGAAGAATTTCCCCGATTTTTAAATTTTCTTTTTTAACAATTTTATTTTCCTCTTAGAGTTATAGAAAATGGAGAAAAAAACCGAATGACCTATCAGAGCATAGCGATTGTTTTCGGTCCCACTCTGCTCAAGCCAGAGAAGGAGACTGGTAACATAGCGGTCCATACTGTCTACCAGAATCAGATCGTAGAATTAATTCTTCTCGAGATAAATTCCATCTTTGGACGCTGACACTTACTGAAGACAACCTGTGGAATAGAAGCTGGATTTCATCAGATTCCAGATCCTTGTACCTGATGTATCTTATGTTTGGACCAAGCAGTGACTTTGATTTTGCACTTTTCTGAGGGATCAGAAGGGAACGGAAGAGTCCAGATGTGTGTTAGGCCCTCATATTTGCTGCTTTGTTGCAAGTTGATAAACCTGTGTGTACCTTTGAATTAATTTTATCCTGAATGTTTGCATTTCACACTCTGAATTTCAGTTAAAAAAAAAAAGTCAAAACTTGCGATTCTAACCAGTCATATACACTGGATAATTTGGTAAGAATACATTTTTTTTTTCCTTAAACTGGATAATGTAGAATTTCTTCTCATGATTTGATAGGTTCATTACTTGATAGAACAACGCTTACAATCAGTTACTTTGAAAACGCTCCTGGGCATTTAAAACAAAGTGAAGTATGTCTGTTTCGAAACCTGTGTGTTTCTTTTCCAGGGTTTCTGCATGCAGTGGCAGTCTGAGTGCTAGGACTCATTACAACCCAGACACCATCCCTTGATGAAGGCTGGGTGTCTTCACTGTGTAACACAGCAGCACACTAATAATACTTAAAACACTGTGATATACTAGAGTTGAATTTAGCATAAGCCAGTTCAGGGTATTTTGGGGCTGTCTATACTACACTGACTTGTAGCTAACAATCCTAATTCTCTCTAGTGCCATATTGAGTTCTTGGTATGACCCTGTGGAGAAACTAACTTTCTTTGATGTAAGTTCAGGTTGAAGACTGTCCTTTAGCTCATGTATATAATTGTGTTGTATAGTCTCAGAGTCCATTCTAACCCTTTGTTTCTAATCACGATACTGGTAATTCTTCTCCATGAATATTAGGTTTCCTCCAGAAACAGGCCGTTATTTGAGGAAGTTAACTGTGTGCACTTTTAGATTTTAATTACATTTACAGCAAATCACTGTAATGCAAATGGTACTGGAAAAATGCTGAATAGACTTGCTAAATGGTAAATGCACTACAAGAGGAACCTTTTAGATTATTTAATATGTACAGAATACATTAGAAAAAAATTTATTACAGAATTCTAACTCTGCAGTATGAATAGTGGAAACCCATATGTAAATTAGAGGTCAGATCGAAAATGACATTGCTAAATCTGAGAATTTCTTTTTACATTACTAATGTAGATTGGTTTGTATAATAAAACAGGGTTTGGAAGGTTTTGTTACAGAGAGCATGGTCTGCTGAAGATTTTTTTAAAATGTATTTTTCTAGATTAACTGCTGTAAATGAAATGTCTAATCCGAATAAAGAAAACTATAAGAGGTTTAGAGATTTTTTCCATTGGAAATGTGCATTTTGGTTTTTAATTTTGTTTTGTTTTTGCATTTACTGGCACACTTTTTATAATACCTCATTTTAAAAAAAATCAAGTGAATCCGACATTTCCTGTGGCAAATACCCCTCATGTCACGCCTTTTCTGCTCACCACCACACTAGTGCCCTCTCACCCCCTGTGCCTCCACCCACTCCACTCTATTCCTGCATCAGTATCTGAAAGTGAATGATTTGTAACCAAGACTCTTTTTCTTAGGATCACATTTACAATTTACAGATTCGCTTTCTTGGGAACAAATATTTTTTGTATGACCTGTCTAAAAACCTCTCGCCTGAGTTTTGTGGTAAAAGTATTGTTTGTGGTTGTGATCTTATTAAATTGATAACAAACTAAGCTATTTGACAGCAGTGGGAAAGCAGATTGTTTGGGCAGGGAGAAAAATCCCCCAGATAAGAATGTTTATATTTGCCTAAAGATGTCCATAACCATATACAGTATGCCCTAGGCCTGGCCTGTGTAGTGATTGTATGCCAGGAAAACAATTAGATGCAAATCAGTGATGTTCTTTCTCTTGGTAGTTACAACATATCAAAGAATAAAATTGTCCTGTGTTTCTTGTTTCAAAATACACGTGTGTATGTGAAGTCTTTAATGTTTTAATAGTCCACAGCTAATCAGCTTTTTGTAATATTGTATGTACAATGAGATCAATGTCTTGTGTTTTCATCCTCTGTGAATTAAAAATTCTCACTTGTTTTGTCATAACAAAACCAGTAATTTTTCCTGTCTTGATAGCTTGATTTTTAGTAGAAAATATATTAAAGGCTGAAATAAATTGTCAGTGAAATTTCATTTACTAATAGACTTTCCTTCAGAGTGTCATTTTAAAAAGCAGTAGTTGGAAATGGAAAGAAAAAAGTATATTTAAGTATGTTGTTCTATTTCAATACAAGAAAATACTATTTAAATTTTACTGCCATAAGAAATTTTGCCTTTTACTTTAGAAAAAATTAAGAAAAAAAGCATTGTTACCTTTTAGGTAGAGGCAAACCTATAGATTTTTTTTTTTTTTGTATGTGAAAAGCACAAATGGAATAATTCAGCCAAACTTTGGGCATAGACAGTGGTGTTAATATATGCATACACGCATATATGTGTATGTATATTGTTCAGTTGCTAAGTCCTGTCCAATGTTTTGCCACCCAGTGGACTGCATCATGCCAGGCTCCTCTGTTCATGGGGTTTCCCGGGCAAGAATACTGGAGTGGGTTGCCATTTCCTTCTGCTGGGATCTTCCTGACCCGAGGAATCAAACCCGTGTGTCATGCCTTGGCACGTGGATTCTTTGCCATTGAGCCACCAGGGAAGCCCGAATGTGTCATTGCTTACATACAAATGAAAACTCATCGATGATAATAATGGTAGATACCTGGAGACCTTTGTACTATTTTAATTTTATCCCATGGTTCTTTATAAACCTGTAATATTAAATATTAAAATAGAGGAAAAAAAGCTTATTCCATAATTGTGCCCCGAGATTTTTTTCTCGGTTCATGGGAGAGGCTTCTGATTAAATGTTTACACATGCCGTTTTTCACGACACTGATCTCTCCAACATCTTTAAGCCTTTAGAAGAAATACATAGAGGAACCTACAACATGTCTCTTTAGTGAAAAAGAAATCAGAATAGTCAGATGATGGGTATCATCCTCTCACTGGTCTTATAAAAGTCAAGTACAATATTGCATCCATAATGGGTAGAAAATAAGATTTTATTAAGTTTCCTGGTCTCTCAACTCTAGCTGTCTGCACTAACGATCCTCTTTTATAGAAAGCATGCCTAGTTTGAGACCGAGGTGTTTTAATTAGAGAGTTCAGTGTGTTTGTTACAGTCCCTGAGGTGGGGCATCGTTTCTGTTTTTGTTTTTAAACGGTATTCCAGTATAACTAATACAGTCATGTTACCTGCAACTTCAGTTTGAAACCAAAAAAGAAAAAGCAGAGGGGCTGCAAAACAAGATCAGTAGCGTTACAATGATGGTGGTTAGAATCTGTTGAAAATTCACAAGCCCGGAGCCCAGGCACTGCAAAGTCAGCCCTAGGCCTTGGCAGAGAACGGGACGTCCAGAATGCTAATAAGACCTTCTGTAGCTACGGAAGGCAGGGAGTTCTCCTGAAGAATCTCAATTAGGCTTCTCAGCTGAAATTTTGTGGACCAGGGGTGGCTGTAAGTGTTTTCAGCTGGATTGAGCTTTTTTCAGATTAACTGTATGTAACTGTGGCACTTAAATGAATTCTTTCATTTCCTTCATTGCTTCCCTTCTGCAGGAAAAAAATAAAACCAAAATGCAAAAAGCACTTTCATGATACTCATAAACAGAGCACATCGAGAACAAGGTAACTGTTTAACGCACCACCACAAAATGAATCCAGAAAAGTTTGGTTTCTTAATTTTTCTCATCAACCTGCCCTTCCCTTCATTTTACTTCCTCTCCCAATGTTTTCAGTAGAACAGCTTTTGGTAAAGATTTTAACTGGGAGCCAGATCTTCTAGGTAGTTTTTTGTTTTTTTTGTTTGCTTGCTTGTTTTTGCTTTTAATATTTTAAAAAATTTGTTTGGCTCTGCGGGGCTCTTAGTTGCTGCATGTGGGAAATTTTAATTGAGGCATGTGGAATCTTAGTTCCCTAGCCAGGGATCGAATCCATGCTCCATGCAGTGGGAGTATGGATCTCAACCTCTGGACCACCAGGGAATTCCCTAGGTAGTTCTAATTGTTGTGGCTCACAGTGCAGGTAGCAGTGAAGCCTGCAAGTTGTGAACCCTGTGATGCTGATGAAACCTGTATGACATCAGAAGGAGATGTGACGCTGTGGAAACTATCAACAAGGCCTGTGCGTAAGTAGAAGTCAGAACAGCTGTCAGGTCAGGGTCATGACTAGTGGAGACTCAGCCTGGTGTTCAGGGCCTCCTCCTGGACATTCTGAGAGATTGTTTATATATTTGGTCAAGAGAAATGGGTACCTTAACACTTAAGTAAAACTGAGTCTCATCGATGGATCAAGCAGGACAGACCTACTGGGACCTTGCATTCACAGTCTTAGGTTATGGAGGCCCAGAAGGATGAGCCTAAGGGAAGAAACATATTAATTAGTTACGTTATTTCTATTTAGACTTTGTGATGCATTTAAGTAAAGCATATTCTGGCATGTTCACATATTTGATGAAGAAACAGCTTGTCTACCTGTTGTGGGCATCTGTTTTCAAGCTAAGTTCCTTTTTATTTATGGGACATATTGAAACTTCTTTTTTATGTGTTACATGCATTCTGGTGACCATGCACGCAGCCTGTCTCAGCAGTTGCTGTTTCCCTTGGACTGTCAGATTAGTGGCTGCTCACACAGGCTGTGCTGGGGCTTCCTGAGGCCCTTGTGTCCACGGCGTCCAGATTTCCTGGACCAGGTAGACTTGAAGAGGAATCAAGGGCCTCTGTGGAAGCCAGCACAACTGTGTGGTCCCCCCTTTATAGATTGGGGGGTCCCCAATATTTTTAGTTCTATGAGTTTCCCTGAATTCAACACTCATGTTGGAAACCAGATCAGATGGGTCATTCCTGACACCTGGCTGCACCTTACGATGCCCTCTGATTATGGCTCTGCCTCCTGACCTGTTATATTAGCCAAATTGATTCTGAGCATGGCCAGTACCAACAGCTGAACCTTCTTACCCGTCTAACCACTCTTGGAAGCAGCTGGAGCATATTCAGTTGGCATCAGTGTCCCACAAAGCCAGCATCAGACGATAATGAAATCATTTTTTCAGATAACAGACACCTCTGAAACATCTCCCGCTGCATAGGAGGTTGGGAAGATACTGTAATATAAACAGTCTTCTAAAATCCCATTTATTCACTCAACAAATTCATTGACTTTGTTTAATAAATATGAATATGTTTTGTTAACACAGAGCTTTAACCTTTGGGGATATGACGGTGAACGAAACAGAGTCCCTGCTTTTGTGTTTATGTTTTTGAGATTGGTATTATGACAACTGGTGTATATTTAGTTCTGACATAAAACCCTTACTGAGTAGGTGAACTGAAAT
Organism: Cephalophus harveyi; assembly: GCA_006410635.1. Lineage (NCBI taxonomy): Eukaryota > Metazoa > Chordata > Mammalia > Artiodactyla > Bovidae > Cephalophus > Cephalophus harveyi. The sequence continues at coordinate 241,032 of SJYT01010802.1, read as the reverse complement.
GGTCAGTCTCAGTAGTTTTATTATAAATTATGAGTTTGCCTTCCAGTCAGCTGCTAGTGTTGTGGTCGGGCCAGCTTGCTGAGATTGAGCTGAGATTTATTGCTATGTGATTGGGTAGATGAGAATGACATATATAATTTGAGTACTTGTTGAGTTGAAGTTAGGCAAGTTTGTCAGATAAATACAGGAAATATTGATGGCTTTGATGAAGCATTATTTCAGTGGATGAGGCTTGGTTTTAAACAGCAGATGGGTCATCTTGGTGGGAAGCAATAAAATGTGGAGTGGAACATTAGCTAAAGTTTCAGGAAAATCGTGGATTTAACAACGTTGTTAACAGTCATAAGTAATCCACATCATACCTCCTGTGTGAAGACACATGGAAAGGATTCTGGGAAGACGCTGGTTACAGCATAGTTTTTCAGTTCTCTCATTAAAACATCAATATAATGACAGCAAAACTAGGTAACATACCCTCACAACCCCCAGAAGACAAGCGACTGTGGATAAAGCTCCACCAGCTGCAGGATCTGCAAGGACACGGTGTCTGTGAGAGGAGCAGGAAAGACCACAGGGTCGCATCTGACAGACCCGAGGACAGGAGGACTGCAGTGTAACCACCAGGGCTGGAGGGGCTGAGTCACTCTCCGCTAGGAATTCTCAAAGCTAACTTGTTAGCGGTCCCTTCCAGGGCAAGGCCTCTCATTGAAGAAGGGTTGCTGGGAGTGGAATCAAAATTGGGCAGGATAGGGACAGTGGCTCAAGAAGATTGTCTAGGTCAGGGTGGGCAGGGGAGATGGAGCCAAGAAGTCCCAGAAATCAAACTGCCGGGGTTTTTTTTCTTTAGTGAATAACTTTATTATCTAGGGTCAAAGGTGAGGTACAAGCTCAGCACTCTTCAGGGCATGGGTTGGTGGAGGGGGTCTGCAGCTTTTTCCTCTCTGACTCAGCCTCTGAGTTTGATGGTGGAGGAGGGAGACACGACCATCCTGAGCTCAGCGGCTGCTGGTGTTGAATTGCAGGTAACATTGGGCTATACGTTGATTGATGTAGATTACTGAATTCAGATAATTCTGCTGAGCCTTTTGCTCCTCAGCCAGGGGCTGGTTGAAGGACCCTGCTGCTGCTGCTGCTGCTAAGTTGCTTCAGTCGTGTCTGACTCTGTGCGACCCCATAGACAGCAGCCCACCAGGCTAGCCCCCTCAAAAATTCAGCACACAGCTCCCTCCCCTGCTCTTCCATAATATTTAACACAATTCAGAAACAACACCAGAATGAATCTGATAAGGTAATGGACCTTTCTTGAATCCTTAGTCCAAAAGTTCAGGAAGATTACTTTTACCTTAAAATGAGCAAAATAATAGCGTCAAAGCCAACTCTCATATGAAATTATGAGAAAAAAAAGAAATAGTAGCATCCCTATGGAAATGGAAGCATTCCAGAAACACAAGCCCGTAAAGAAAACTGTAATCTTTTATTTCAAAATGAACTCAAGGTTTTTAAGGAATAGTATAAGACATGAAAGAACAACATCAAATCAGGAACTAAGATGACAGAACTCAGGACAATTAAAAATGTTTCAGAATTGTAAATAGAAACATAAGAGCAGATAAAACATAATGCCTGAAAAGGTGAAAAAAATTTTAAATCAAAAGTGACAGTGGAGATAGATGAAAAGGTCAAATACAGAATCAATAGGAGTTCATACGAAAACCAAGGGCAAGTAAAAAACATCAAAAATAATTCAGGAGTACTTTCCATAAGTTAGAAAAGAAACTAGAACACACCAAATAACTAATATAGCTAACATAAAACTAATATCAGTATAACTAATAATCTAAGATAACCATCAATAAGACATTCTAACAGAATTACTGGACTGTAAGGAAAAGCAAACCTTTGGGGCATCTGTTTGAAATGACACGTGACTTGGAAATTATTAGATTATCAGAATTTTCAACAGTAACGTTATACCAGATGCAAATGGAAGCAATGTATCTAAGATTTTCAAGGAAAGAGTCAAGGGATTTTTCTATCCAACTTTGAAGTAGAAAAGGCAGACATTGTTATTTGCATTTAAGAATTCAGGACTCTTCCCATGATCCCATCTTTTAGGATCGATTACAGAAGTTTAGATTACAGTTTCAAGCTACCAAAATGTCTCGGAAACAGCATAAGGACTAGTTGTTGTGTATTAAACATTTAACTGCTCATAGAAATAAGACTCAGCAAGGGCCAACAGGAGGGTATATAGTTCTTAATGACTGCATACACCCTGCAAGTGAAAATTTAATGCCACTGTTACAGAGAATGAGAAGAAAGTATGCCAAAGTTGTTAGTGTTTTCAGTTATCGTGTTGGTGAAGTAATCAACTTTTGTCGTAACATTTGATTTCTTGTCCTCAGTTCCTAAAAATTCTTCACAGCCGTAAACACGGAATGGTGTTTCTTCCCCTCCTTCTTTTGTCTTTTGTCTCTAGTAGTTTTCAATATTTCACTTCTCTTTTTATAGCTATTAGCTGTATATTCTTTTACTATTCTTTCATAATTACCACAATCTGTTACAGATGAAGGGCTAATCTCCCTAATATTTAAAGATCTGTTAGTAAAAAGGAAAAGACCAATAATCCAGGAGAAAAATGAATAAAGGAGTAAAGACAAGAGCAACCATGAAGTGATGTGTTTCATATAAGAATCAGTGGATGCTCAACTAGCAAGTGGAGGGTGAATGAGAAATGACACACGGTCCTCCCTTTTATTTCTTTCGTCCCCACACTGCAGGTGCTGTGTTTTCTGCACACTGAAGCCCTTGCTACAGCTTTATTATTATTATTATTCCTCCCTCTCTCCCTTCTCATATCGCCCCTCAGCATATCTGTGGTAAACAGGCTAGGATGGACCTTATTAAGCCTTAGAAACTGCCTTTTCCCTCTTTTGGCATTGATGCTCTTGAAATTATTATCTTTCTGCTTCTAAGAAGACATTATCTTGAAACTTTTCTTGGATTCTCAGCTACTTTGTTTGGTAGCTGGTCATAAGGGCTGCAAATGGTAAAATTAGGAACATTGAAATTACATTTGAAGAGCAAGGAATCTACACTTGTTTTCCAAGTTGTATTCCATCCCATTGTTTTTTTCAGAACAGAGCATTGGGAAGAATAATTTCCCCTATGACAGGAATGTTTGTGTGTGAAGCTCATCTCAAACAATTCAACAATTTTTGAAAACTCAGTTTCTGAAAAGTCTGATAGGCAGGGGGAACCTGCCATCATTTTTGGATGAGTTTATACCTGGGCTTAGAACACCAGCGTAAGTGTGACATTTATTTATGTCACATATTGATGTAAGGTTTTTAACAACTTTGTCCTCTGTTGCTTTGGGATGTGATAACCTGCACAGAACTGTCAACTCATTTAAAAATGACGACATTCTGCCTGACATTCAAAAGGGAAAGAGAAAAGCAGCTCTCATTTAGTGGGTATGGAAGTTATTTGTGTGGAGAATGTCCTGTTTCCCTTCATTTCACCTAAACAGAGTGATAAATCTGCATGGTTTTCCAGCTGTCACCGCGGTCATCAATAAAAGGCACACGGACTCTTTCTCCAAGGAGCTGAGTCTGCTTGAAATTGTAACAGTACTATTTTATTAGCCAAACTGCTTAAAGTTTTTCTCTTAGAGAACGATTGTATTTTACTGAGAATAATTGTGCTGCCAGATAATGGAAAATAAACATTAAACACTGATACTATCAGCCTCTTGACTTGTCTAATTTTCCTGGTTCATAATGCATTGTGGCTAGACTGATGAAATCAAACAGTTAATAGTAAATTACCTGTCAGCTTGATTTGTCTACTCTCTTCATTATCTTTGGTGAAAATACGGATGAGACGAGTGTCTGTGTGTGTGGTGTTTTAATTTCCTTGAGCTTGGAGTAGGAGTTGGAAATGTCTTTTTGCAGAAAGTAAACTTAGTATGTGTATATTTAAAATAGCTACCCACTCACAACCTGGTTAGACATTCAAAACATAATTATCAAGCTCTTACTACTTTGACTTTTTTGGGGGGTATTTTTTGTTTAGAGTAATTAATCTTAGGGTCCTAGAAAACAAGAGTGGAACCTCTTCTGGTTGTCACTTCAAAAAATTTGTTTTTCAGTTTTATTTTTTTCTGTTGTCAATTTTTTTCAATATTTATTTTTGGTTGCACTGGGTCTTCACTTCTGCGTGTGGGCTTTCTCTATTTGTGGTGAGCCGGGCTACTCGTCATTGTGGTGCAACTTATATGCAAAGAACAGCATGCAGAATGCCAGGCTGGATAAAGCACAAGCGGAATCAAGACTGCCGGGAGAACTATCAGTAACCTCAGATGTGCAGATGACACCACCGTTATGGCAGAAAGCAGAGGGGAACTAAAGAACCTCTTGATGAAGGTAAAAGAGGAGAGTGAAAAAGCTGGATTAAAACTCAACATTCAAAAAACGAAGATCATGACATCCAGTCCCATCACTTCAGGTCAAATAGATGGGGAAACAGTGGAAACAGTGACAGACCTTCTTGGACTCCAAAATCACTTGGACAGTGACTGCAGCCATGAAATTAAAAGACACTTGCTCCTTAGAAGAAAAGCTATGACAAACCTAGACAGCATATTAAAAAGCAGAGACATCACTTTGCCAACAAAGGTCTGTACAGTCAAAGCTGTGGGTTTTCCAGTAGTCATGTACGGATGTGAGAGTTGCACCATAAAGCTGAGCACTGAAGAATTGTTTTGAACTGTGGTATTGGAGAAGACTCTTAAGAGTCCCTTGGACTGCAAAGAAATCAAATCAGTCAGTCTTAAAGGAAATCAACCCTGAATATTCATTGGAAGGACTGGTACTGAAGCTGAAACTCCAATACTTTGGCCACCTGATGTGAAGAGCTAACCCATTGAAAAAGACTCTGATACTGGGAAAGATTGAGGGCAGGAGAAGGGGACGACAGAGGATGAGATAGTTGGATAGCATCACCAACTCAATGGACTTGGGTTTGAGCAAGCTCTAGGAGATGGTGAAGGACAGGGAAGCCTGGCGTGCTGCAGTCCATGGGGTGGCAGAGAGTCTGACATGACTGAGTGACTGAACAACAGCAAAGGGCTCATCCAGTCCCATCACTTCAGGTCAAATAGATGGGGAAACAGTGGAAACAGTGACAGACCTTCTTGGACTCCAAAATCACTTGGACAGTGACTGCAGCCATGAAATTAAAAGACACTTGCTCCTTAGAAGAAAAGCTATGACAAACCTAGACAGCATATTAAAAAGCAGAGACATCACTTTGCCAACAAAGGTCTGTACAGTCAAAGCTGTGGGTTTTCCAGTAGTCATGTATGGATGTGAGAGTTGCACCATAAAGCTGAGCACCGAAGAATTGTTTTGAACTGTGGTATTGGAGAAGACTCTTAAGAGTCCCTTGGACTGCAAAGAAATCAAATCAGTCAATCTTAAAGGAAATCAACCCTGAATATTCATTGGAAGGACTGGTACTGAAGCTGAAACTCCGATACTTTGGCCACCTGATGTGAAGAGCTAACCCACTGAAAAAGACTCTGATACTGGGAAAGATTGAGGGCAGGAGAAGGGGACGACAGAGGATGAGATAGTTGGATAGCATCACCAACTCAATGGACTTGGGTTTGAGCAAGCTCTAGGAGATGGTGAAGGACAGGGAAGCCTGGCGTGCTGCAGTCCATGGGGTGGCAGAGAGTCTGACATGACTGAGTGACTGAACAACAGCAAAGGGCTTCTTTATTGCAGTGGTTTCTCTTGTTGGTGGGCTTCAGTAGTTGTGGCACACAGGCTCAGTGTTTGCAGCTCACAGGCCCTTGAGCACCGGTTCACAAACTGTGGTACATGGGTGTATCTCCGAGGCATGTGGGATCTTCCTGGGCCGGGGATTGAACCTGTGTCTCCTGCGTTGGCAGGTGGATCTTCATCCACTGAGCCACCAGGGAAGCTGCTTGCTGTCACTCTTCATCGCTACTCCCGAGAGGTATTTTAAGGACATACCTGCACACACCACCAGCCAGTGCACTGAACACAGAGGGTTTTTCTGCTCCTTCTGTGACTGACATTGAAAACAACTTGCTATAAACACAGGAAGGCCTTCCAAAGAGCAGAATGGAAACTGTACGTCTATTCCAAAGTGGACTAAGTGTGATTCTATTCAAACACTTAGGAAACAGTGCTTTTGGATCTGGAGACAGTGGCAAAAATTTAAAGCTGGATTTTGTCTTAGGTTGAAAGATCACTTTTAAAAAGCCATTTGTAAATTGAAAGAGAGCTTCCTTTAGTGTCAACCTCTCAGTGCGTGATCTTATAGACACTTGAGGGCTGTTTGAACCTCACACCAGGGAGTGGAGGGCAGGCTAAGGGAACATGAACTGAAGCAGATTTTGGTGACATGAGGCAAGTGGCCCCTTCACTGGAGTCAGGGAGATGCTGGCACAGTGGCGGAATTGGGATGCTCTGCAGAACTGGGTTTCCCCAGGAGATCTGGGTCCTTGCTCAGCTGCCCTTATACTAGGGAATGTGGTGCTCTGCATTCCAAACTTCTAGTGAATTCGGGAAGGACGTGGAAAGCAGACACCCTCTACATTCCCTCCTGGATTCTAGACAGCCAGCAGCTGGTCGGTTCCAGGGTAGTGCTGGGTGAGGTGCACCCTGGGAAGATCCGGAGTCTTGGGGTCAGGAGAATATGGGCACTGGGGTCAGAGAGACCTGAGATTCAATCTCGTATTTCTCAACTGGAGTTGAAGCAAATTTCTTGAACTTTTAAGGACTTCAATATCTTCAAATGTAAAATTCAGACAACTATACCTTCTGTTCAGTTCTAGGACAAGGAATGAGACAATGCCTTGGAAGCACCTCGCGTAGTACCTGGTTTACAGTAAGTACTAATCATTTGTGTGTGTGTGTGTGTGTGTGTGTGTATATATGTGCGTGTATATGTGCGTGCTAAGTCACTTCAGTTGTGTCCGACTCTGCAACTCTATGCACTATAACCCGCCAGGCTCCTCTGTCCATGGGATTCTCCAGGCAAGAATACTGGAGGGGGTTGCCATGCTCTCCTCCAGGGATCTATCTATCTATCTATATATTTGGTCACACCTCGTGGCACACAGGATCTTAGTTCCCCCACCATCTATGGAACCCGTGTCCCCTGCAGTGGAAGCATAGAGTCCTCACCACTGGACTGTCGGAAGTACCATACATTGATTTTATTTGGTCCTTTTAAGAGCCCTGGGAATTGTGATGTTTAACAGACATTCTTGCAGTTGCAGATGGCACTTTTAAAATAAAATTCTCTCCTAATGATAGCTCGAGCTCAGCCTCTCAATGGGAGAAGCAGCAGGACCTGTAGGATCTTATTTGCAATTGACACTCTTTATTGTAAATTTGTTCTTTGGTTATTTTTCAATTTTCGTTTTGTTTCACTGGAAAGGAAAGATGCTACTCAGTTTTAAATGTTAAAAGGGTACAAGTTGCTTTGTTACAGAAACTAAATTTCAGCAAGATCAGTGGCTGACAAAGGGCACAGAACAAGAGGCAAAATTGAGACAAACCCCAAGTCTTCTAAGCTGTTCGTTCAAAAACAATTTCGGGTCCTTCCAATGTATGAGATGCTGGGATTATGATGAATATTACCAGATATGTTTCCTGCTGTCTGGGTGTTTATTGTCTAGTGAGGGATAGAGATATTATTCAAATCATCTCACTAATAAATGTATAATTCAAAACCGGCGATTTAAGTGCTCTGAAAGCCAGGAACCGGCTTTATAAAAGGATAATTACAGAAGGGCCTGGGTTAGATTTGGGGTCAGAGTAAGCTTCCCTGAGGAAATGCCTCTGGGGCTGAGGTCAAAAGGATGAGAAGGGTTAGCTGGTCGCACAGAGAATGTCCAGCCCATGGGGAGCTGGGGCAGGAGAGAGGAGGTGGGGGGCTCCCAGGAAATGGCAAGAAGGCAGAGCTGTGGACAGAAGAGGGATAGGAGGCAGGGGCGGAGGGGGTGATAGGGAGGGGGTCACAGTAGTGAGAGTGGCTGCCAGCATCCGTTTACCTGTGCCTGAGGGGCAGGTGGGCGCATCTGGGACCACCTGGCACCACAGGCTTGGCTTGAGCTTCCCTGGGAATCCAGGCTGCAAGTCCAGTGGCCAGGCTGGACCGTGCGCTTGCCTTGCCTTGTCAGCTGCCAAGGTCGTTGTCACCCGTGCTGCTGTGCTGTGTATGCTTCTGGGCAGAGACAAAGTGTAGCCCCAAGGGCAGGCATCCCTGCAGGCGGGGTCTCCTGTTGGGCGCCTCTCGCAGTGGTGGTTATCCAGGCAGGCCTTTGTTCCTGTTTCTTTGCCCAAAGAGGCTGTTAAAGCTAAAACCCGTCAGTCTGCCCATTTTAACGATGGTCGAGCAGCTGAGATGCTCAAATGTTCCCTTACCTTTCTTGCTGGTCAGCTTCATGGTGTTTCTATTGTCTCCAGGATTTAACTGTTTCTCCAGTGGACAATGTGATCTGGAAATCCGGCTTGCTCCTACAGGAATCAGAAGTTCACCCGACACTCTTGCTTGCTGCTTCTCCCCGCCTGTGAAGGCCTGAAGCAAACCTGGGAGTGAAGTGGGTTTTTCTGCTGAGGAATTAAGTAACTGAAGAATTGTTTTTAATTGTAGTAAAATATACATACATGAAATTGATGATTTTAAGTATACAATTCAGGGGCACTAAGTATATTCAATCAGAAAACTAAGATCATGGCATCTGGTCCCATCACTTCATGGCAAATAGATGGGGAAACAGTGGCTGACTTTATTTTTGGGGGCTCCAAAATCACTGCAGATGATGACTGCAGTCATGAAATTAAAAGATGCTTACTCCTTGGAAGGAAAGTTATGACCAACCTAGATAGCATATTCAAAAGCAAAGACATTACTTTGTCAACAAAGGTCCATCTAGTCAAGGCTACGGTTTTTCCAGTGGTCATGTATGGATGTGAGAGTTGGACTGTGAAGAAAGCTGAGCACTGAAGAATTGATGCTTTTGAACTGTGGTGTTGCAGAAGACGCTTGAGAGTCCCTTGGACTGCAAGGAGATCCAACCAGTCCATCCTAAAGGAGATCAGTCCTGGGTGTTCATTGGAAGGACTGATGCTGAAGCTGAAATTCCAATACTTTGGCCATCTCATGCGAAGAATTGACTAATTGGAAATGACTCTGATGCTGGTGTGGATTGGGGGCAGGAGGAGAAGGGGATGACCGAGGTTGAGATGGCTGGGTGTCATCACGGACTC
>SJYT01010802.1:208029-221012 GCA_006410635.1 Cephalophus harveyi | reverse complement strand
TTTTTTTCCTCCTCTTTTCCCAGGCAGGAGGCTTGCAGGAGCCTTCCTGAGACGTGGGCCCACTGTTGATTTATGGGAACGGCCCCCCTGTGTGTACCAGGTGGCATCCCTTAGCGGGATCTGTCACCTTCCGTTGTTGGCCACGTGGCCGGGGCCAGGCAGCGGGCAAGAGTGGCTGTCTCCTGCCCTCTGTGCTCTCACCAGCCCGGAAGCAGGGGCCCCTCTCCTCCCCTGGGATGAGGGCTGATGGCCCTGCCCCCCAGTGCTCGCCCTGCACAGTTTATGAGAGTGACGGTGAGCAAAGGTCCTTCATAAACACAGAGACGTGGGTGGTAGCATTAGCTCTTAAACATCATAATCGGCTCTCCTGGTGGCCTCTTCAACTTGCCTGGGGCTTTTCTTCCCCCCCATAAAATAGGAGGTCAGAGCCGGTGAGAGAGGAGCACATGTGGGCTCTGGCGCCTCAAACTAAAGTACCTCCCCGACCCCGGCTGGTGAAATTCTGTGTCCTCTTCAACACACGCCTGAAGATGTGCTCACACACACACACACACTCATACATGCACACTCATGCACACACACTGGACATGCACTCACACGCTCACACGTGGACATGAACTCATCCACACATGTTGGTCTGTCCTGTCCTAGGTGGGTATCATAGTGGAGCTTGGGACAGAGTTCACGACAGGGCTCCGAGGGACCTGCTGACTGGTCAGACTGCTCAGTGCTGTCTCCAGGACTGACTGAAGGGTCCCCAGACACACTCCCGGGCTCACAGGTTCGGCTTCCCGCTTTCGGTCTGCGAGATGAAGGTCAATTTATTTATTCAACTTCTCCGAGCCTGTTTCCTCATCTGTAAGACTGAAAATGAAAGACCCGACCATCCCAGGGCTGTTGATGGGATTAAAGACAGCACGTGTGCAAACGGTCCGTGGTCTGGGGCTCAATACGCAGCAGGTGCAAGAAATCACATCTTCAACTTCTCTCTCTGGCCTGAGGCTTAGATCCGGGTATAGGAGGCACCTGTTGGCCCCAAACGCTGCCGCGCCCAGCGCTGGTTAAGCGGCCGAGCTGGTGGGAACCTCATCTTTCAGATGAGCGTCTGCGAGGGAGGAAGCCCAGGCCCTGCGGGGTGAAGCTGACTCAGGACCCCCGGCTCATCCCCTCCGGCCAGGGACGGGCAGTCAGTCCCAGGTCACCCCAGGGATCGGCGCTGGGCTCCTGCCGGGCCTGGGCGGCCTCCCAAAGTAGAGGTCAAAATGAAGGCTGGGTGCCCCCATCAGCTGTTCCAGATCAGNTCTAGATGTGTATAAGAGACAGCGTGGGGGACGAGGTCCATGTCAAGTGGAGGCCGCGGTACCGGGACGGAAGGCTGAGCAGGCCCGGGGCAGCAGGGAGTGCGGTCCACAGCCTTGGACCACGGGTTTCCTGTTTCTGATGCCTCATCTCTGTGTCACTTGGGAAGACTACTCTCTTAGGACCCAGGACCCAAACATTGTTGGACACGTGAGCCCAGGACGTGAAGTCTGGTAAGGATCCTTTGGAAAAATAGCATTAGAATAACACCGGTCATTGCTGATACCAAGCTGACAGGCAGTCTTCTGCCAGGATCAGGGCTGGAAACTGGGAAATGGGCCGCCGCCCCTTGGTCCCCCGGCCCCAGCATCTGGGACCCGACCAGCTTTGGGCATCTCTTGGCTCACCCTCCACCCCCATCCTGCATCGATACCCCAAGCACAGAAGTTCAGCTCTGCTGCTGTGTTCACTCTCTCCTTTCCAGGAGGATGTGTGCACCTCATACCCACTTAGCCCAAAGGGTGCGGGTCCGCACGGGTTATGACAGGATGAAGCTTTTGCCCCTGCCATTTATGTAATAAATGTCATGTGCATGTATACACCTTTTTCTTTTTAAATTTATTTTATTGAAGTATAGTTGATTAACAATGTTGTGTTTGTTTCTGGTGTACAGCAAAATGACTTAGTTATATATTAGATTCTTTTTTATAGTCGTTTCCATTATAGTTTATTACAGATAGAAAATAGAAGGCCTGCTTTAACCAGAAGATTCTTGAACTTCAGTAGATAGACATAGACATGTAGATACTGGTCTACCCAGTGGGGAATATATTTCCCTGCACTATAGGGTTAGACATTGTTGTTTATCCCTTCCGTATATAATGGTTTGCACTTGTTAACCCCAAACTCCCACTCTGTCCTTCTATCCTCCCCTGCCCCCACCCTGGGCAACCACAAGTCTGTTCTCTGTGTGAATCTCTTTCATAGATAGTTTCTTTGTGTCAGATTTTGATTCCACATATGAGTGTTTTCATATGGTGTTTGACTTCCTCCTTCTGACTTCACTTATGATAATCTCTAGGTTCATCATGTTGATGCAAATGGCGTTACTTTATTCTTTTTAATTGCTATGTAGTATTCCATTGTATCTATCACCACATCTTCTTTATCCATTCGTCTCTGGATGGACATTCAGCTTGTTTCCATGTCTTGGCTATTGTAAATAGTGCTGCTATGAACGTTGCGGTGCATGTATCGTTCCAAATTAGAGTTTTCACCTTTTCTGGATATATGCCTAGGAGTGAGATTGCTGGGTCATATAGTAGCTCTATTTTTAGGTTTTTAAGGAACTTCCATACTATTTTCCATAGTGCTTGCACCAGTGTACATTCCCACCAACAGTGTGGGAGGATTCCCTTTTCTCAACACCCTCTCTGGCATTTATTGTTTGTAGACTTTTTGCGGATGACCATTCTGGCCAGTGTGAGGTGGTACCTCACTGTGACTTTGATTTGCATTTCTCTGATGATTAGAAATGTTGAGCATCTTTTCATGGGTCTTTGGCCATCTCTGTGTCTTCTTTGGAGAAGTGTCTTTTGCCGGTTCTTTTGAGTGGATTGTTTGTTTTCTTGTTTTAGAGTTGTATGAACTATTTGTGTATTTTGAAAGCTAAACCTTTGTTGGTTGTATCATTTGTAAGTATTTTCTCCCACTCAGTAGGTTGTCTTTTTGCTTTGTTTATGGTTTCCTTTGATGTGCAAAAGCTTATAAGTTTGATTAGGTCTCATTTGTTTATTTTTGCTTTTATTTCTGTTTCCTTGGCAGACTGATCTAAGAAAACATTGGTATGATATTATGTCATTGGTGTGATGTAAATAGTTTATTTTTGGCTGTCCTGGGTCTTCATTGCTGCGCACGGGCTTTTCTCTGGTTGTGGCAAGCAGGGGTTACTCTTTAGCTGCAGTGTGCAGGCTTTTCACTGCTGTGGCTTCTCTTGTTGTGGAGCACAGGCTCTAGGGCGTGGGGGCTGCGGAAGGTGCAGCACGTGGGCTCAATAGTTGTGGTGCACAGGTTTAGTTGCCCTGGCAGTGTAGGATCTGGGATCCAACCCTTGTCTCCTGCATTGGCAGGTAGATTCTTTACCACTGACCACCTGGTTACAGCATTTGGTGAGTTCTGTTTCAAAAACAAAACACATGAATTATGTTTTTGTAAGTCACTTCAGGAAGGATAATTGAAGGGTGTATATTCTCAGCATTAAATAATGCTTTAAGTAATGGTTAAAAACAGCAATAACAAGATGTAGGTAGAAGAGCAGATAGAAAATAGAAGGCCTGCTTTAACCAGAAGATTCTTGAACTTCAGTAGATAGACACAAACACATAGATAGTGGTCTACCCAGTGGGGAAGAACATTATCCTTGCAACTGGACCATCATGGTTCAAATTCCAGTGCTTCTGTGTGACTTGAGCAAGTTACTTGACCTCTCTGGGCCTCAGGTTCCTCACCTGTAAAATGAGGATAATAATTGTATCTGCATGAGACATACTTGCAAAAGTTAAATGAGATAATGTATGTAAAGTGCTTAAACTATGCCTGACCCCTAGTAAGTGTTCCACAAATAGCTAATAACTTATGCCATGCTTGAAGTTTATTTATGAACAAATTACTATAGCAAGGAATTTGAAACTGGAGTGCAGAGTTCTACACTGAATATCAGGGATGTGGCTCCATTTATATGGACTTCCCTGATGGCTCAGTGGGTAAAGAATCTGCCTGCAATGCAGTATACACAGGAGATGTGGGCTTGATCTCTGGTTGGGGAAGATCTCCTGGAGCAGGAAATGGCAACCCACTCCAGTATTCTTGCCTGGTTCCATTTATAAAACAAAGCTTTAAATATATAGCAAAATCTTTATAATAATTTTTAAGGACATAGGGAATGACCAGAAAAAGTGTTTTATGTACACAGGGTTGAATGTGTATCATTTTGGTGGCTTCTCATACTGTGTCACTTAACTTTCAAAACAAATACACGTGATCTTCCCTTCAGGTTTTGGTGACATTTTAACAACGAAAAGTAGTGCTTTTTGAGTGAAGCAGTGAGAACATTTTGATTTCCAATGTTATGCTATTTTGTTGCTTGGAAAAGTGCAGTTATATATACACACTCTCATATTCACTTAGTCAAAAATGTGGAAAAGAATTTTCAAATTTGTTTAAAGATCTTCCCATGAAATTGTTAGTGTTTTGGGTTCATTCATTAAAAATATTTAAAAATGTAGAATGGATTAATTGACATCATAAAAATGGAAAATTTACTTAGCTCAATTCCGGTACAAATCTCATATACTAAGCATGTATATAAGAATGAAAAATTAATTTGATTTATTATGTGCCCAGGTATGGCTTTCTCCTATTTGTATCTGCCTTCACAAAAGATTGTCTTAGATTATGGCAGCTTTCTAACCAAGCAGAGAAATATATTGAACTTTCAACAGTTGTCTCACAAAGTGGTACACTTTGTGTACCACTAAGGATTTTAAGAAATAATTTTTGTTGTTCAGTCGCTCAGTCGTGTTCGACTTTTTGCAACCCCATGGACTGCAGCATGTCAGGCTTCCCTGTCCTTCGCTATCTACTAGAGTTTGCTCAGATTCAAGTCCATCGAGTTGGTGATGCAATCCAACCATCTCATCCTCTGTCGTCCCCTTTTCCTGCCTTCAGTCTTTCCTAGAATCAGGGTCTTTTCCAGGGAGTCAGCTCTTTGCATCAGATGGCTAAAGTATTGGAGCTTCAGCTTCAGCATCAATCCTTCCAATGAATATTCAGGGTTAATTACCTTTCGGAGAACCCCATGAACAGTATGAAAGTGCAAAAAGAAATAACCAAGCATGTCCAAAAAATCACATTGCTCTCTTGAAGCCTAAATGTTCCTGTGCTATTAATGAATAAAATAAAAATTTAAAAATTAAAATACTGCTTAAAATGCCCATGTTGTGTGTTTTAAATGCACATAACATGTGTACCTGTACACAACTTATTATAAATAAATACTCATTTATCAGGATGTGTACTCAAATGTTGCATTTGCTAGAGGTCTGTAACTGTTGTCTCAAAGTACAAGACACTATTCAGTCCCCTGTGATTAGGCACTTGGGTTGTTTCCCATTTTTTCCTGTTTGCCATGTTCCTGGCTTAGCTTTAGGGGTTGGATTCTTAGAAGTGGAAATGCTTATTCAGAGCCCTGTACATTTGAAGGGAGTGTTTTATGTTTATTTATCACAAATTGCCTACAGTGACTTAGGGAATCTGTTACAACTATTGTGCTTACCAGCGTCCTTCAGAGTGCTCTCCCCCAGCCCTGGGTCTGTCTTCATGTGAATTCATCTGCCTGCTGGAGGAGAGGACCGTGGTCTGTCTGGAGCATTTGTGGAGCCCAGGGCCCCAGGGAGGGCAGTTCTGGGCAGGAAGCCTGAGTGACCTCAGACAGTGGCCCCCATTGGCATCCTTTGCTGCAGGCCCCTCCTGTTCTGCCAGGATAAGTGTCCTGGCCCTGGGTGGTTTGAGGGGGCAGGATGGCATGGGGACACAGTCACTTCCCTTAGAGGGGGGCGTGGAGCCAGCCAGGGAGGTCCTGTTGCTGGTAACTGTCTATGGGATGATAACTGTTCACATGCCGCGGTGTCCAGGGATCAAGCAATCAAGCGCGGGGGCAAAGAAACCTCCTGTACTTAGACTCCGGGGAAAGCATTTCCTTCCCTCTGGACACCTCGCAGGAAGACAAAAGCAGACCTTGCTGAGTACTTTGGCCCCGGCGTTCTCCCTGGCTTCCTCCCTCCTTCTCTCTGTCTTTTTGCTAACAAAAGTGGGGCTCCCCCTCAGAATCTGAAAAGCCAGATTTCCCAAGTGGCGTGGCCTCGCACTAAGGTGGTGGCATTTTCTCCTGCATCTCTTGGTCTGCTGGCACATGGAGCTTGTTTCTCTGTCCGGAGGCTCCGGCTCCGTCCCCAGGAAGGGGAATGGGTGATCTGACACAGGATTCAGACCAAAGCATTGCAAGCAGCTTCTGGGGGAGGCGGCAGCCTCACACATGGCAGGCGTGGATGGCCTGGATTCCCTGGGTGGTGGGGGACAGTGGCGTGGTCGGCACCGCCTGTCAGCGCGATGGCACCCCCCAGCGTGCAGGGAGCGGTTGTTGTTCATCGCTCAGTTGTGTCCGACTCTGCGACCCCACGGACTGCAGGACGGAGGGGCCTCGGGAATCCGGGGACCAGCCTTGTGATTTGGGTAGGGGTGGATTCTGTTTCCATCTTTGTCTCTGGCCCCACAGGGAACCCTGACCTGGTATCTCAGCAGCCTGCGCCTCCCTTCTTTCTTCCTGGGTTCTCCTAACACGGCCAGGGCTGGAGTGGAAATCTAGCGAGGTGGAAATCCTGTGGCCCGGAGCGGGGGACGCAATCGTGGGGTCTGAAGAGAAGGGGATTTATTTGCCTTCAAGGAGAAAGCACTTGGGGAGATTTATGACGCTTGCTTCAGGCCATTTGCTAGCTCTCCAGGCAGCTAAGGAGCCGGGAAGGTGGTCTGAGGGCTGAACCAGAGTAAGCAGGTGGCCGCTTAAGAGGTGAGATCAGCATCTCCACTGCTGCGCTTGATCACCTCTTCTCCCCTTGGATGTTTCCCTGGCTCTTTCCAACGTGCGCACACATTACTTCCATCCCACTAGCCAGCCAGCCAGCCATCTACTTGGTATTTCATTGGTTCATTCAGCAAACATGACAGTGGTTTAAAGCATAGGGCGAGGGACTTGCCTGGTGGTCCAGTGGTTGAAACTTGGAGCTCCTGATGCAGGGGCCTGGTCCTTGGTCAGGGGACTAGATCCCTCATGCCGCAACTAAGGAACCCACGTGCTGCAGCTAAGACACAGTGCAGCCAAATAAATAAATATTAAAAAAGAAAAAAAGGCAGAGGATTGTAGGCAAGAAGCCCTCGCAGGAAAAACTTTGGACAAAATCTAGTTCATAACTTTGCATAAGAGAATGCTTTACGCACCTGGAGGTCCCCAATCAATGATGCCCCAAGCCAGACTGGGTGGAATGAACAATCCCCTCCTGGAGCAGATTCAAACGCAGAAGACGATGTCTAGTCACGATGGCTGTGTGGATTTCTTCTCAAGCCAAGAAGACTCCTTTCTGGATAATGCTGCATGAGCACCACAGCAGCCAGAGTGGGTTCACAAACGTGAATCAGATCACGCAGCTCTGCTGCTTAAACCCTGCACAAACTTTTCATTGTACTTAAGATACAGATAAAATTCTAACTCTTGATGCTGAGTATGATGCTCTGGGAGATCCGCCCCCCTGCAACCTCTTGCCCTCTGAGAACTTGGCTCCAGTCACATCTCCCTTCTCTCATTCTTGCACTGTCCAACCTGAACCCTTCATGCTGTTTCTGAGCTGGGGGCCCAAGCCTGTGGGTTCTGAGGGGGCTGGACTTGCCTGGCTCATTTGCTACTGTACCCCCAGGGCCAGCACAGAGGAGGTGCTCCAAGTGTTAGTTACATGAATGAGCGATGCAGTTAGTAATGGGTAGGCTCTGCTGTGAACCTGGTGATAAAAGATTTGGGGCTTTGTTCTGTAGGGTAAAAAGGGATTCATTTGTATTTTATTTTATATTGGAGTGTAGTTGATTTACAATGTTGTGTTAGTTTCAGGTGTACAGCAAAGTGGCTCAGTTATACAAATACCCATCCTTTTTCAGATTCTTTTTGAAGGGGATATATTTTGGCCCTTTGGCTTCTGTTTTTTCTTCTTCTGTTTCTTCTCCTCCTCTTCCCCTCCTCCTCCTTGGTGACATCATCTTCCAGCTTCTGCAGTTGGTGAACCGGTTTGGCTGATTGCTCTTTGGCTGTCTCAGAGCAGCACTGGACAAACTTTGGAGGCAATGGAGAAGTTGGATTTTGGGAATTAGCTAGAAAACTAGGAGAAAACCATGGGAAGCCTGAAAAGTGTTTTGAATTGGCATGCATGCTGGGAAAGCAGGAGGCCACAGCCCTGGGTGGAAGGTGGGCAGAGGCAATAGGGTGAAAATAGACCAGAGAGAGGCTTCTGAGATTACCTCTTGTCTCATATGCGCTGAGACTATATAGGAGTTCAGGAACACATGATGCTGGGTAAAGGAGGTTATCCAAGACGACAGGCAATGAGATGGGTTTGGTAAAATGGAGGAATTGATTCTGGGATGACAGTTGTAAGGCTTTGCAGGTGACAAATCCAGTGGATTCTGTTCTGTGGATTTGGGACAATTGGGAAATAAGAGGATCTGCTGTCTTTCTGACCCCCATCACTCTGCTCTTTAAGGCTTTGAAAGTTTGTGAAACTAGCTGCAAGACCCGTAAAGCGGAAGCCTTCGTGTTGCTGAATCACTAGCATTTTCAGAACTTCAGATTGTGGCCAAGTTAAAGGCAGCCCATTCTTCCTTTTTAAAAGGAATGCGCCAGATGCTCAGCTTGGTCCTGGCCTCTGAAGTTCCAGGGTTGGATTGTATGTTTCCAGGTGGGCAATGTGAGAGGAAGAAGATGGGGCGGCACAGGAAAAGGGGGTCCCTGCGTTAAGCAAGTGGCCAAAGCTGACCACGGTGGTGTGTGGCAGCAAGGGCATTGATTTGTTCCTGGCCCTGACAGCTGGGCGGCCTTGCACAAGTCCCCTAGCGTTTCTGGGCCACAGACTCCTCATCTGTAAAGCCGGTGGTGGTGGTGGTGGTGGTGGTGTTTTATGGGATTGTTTACCGGCGCTGTCAGCTCTGGCATCTGACAATTCTATCAATCCTCAGCCCAGAGCAGTCTGGCATCTCCTTGACTTGGAAGGGAAATTCATCTCCCTTGCAGATTAAACACCTATTGATTTTTTCCCTCTGGCAAAGGGGAATGAGACAGCTCTTTCTTCTTCTGCAGACATAGGCAAGGGGGGAAAAAAGCAAAGTTAAATCAGCGTCCCACTCAATGTTTTCCCGTTCAAGTCTGAACGATGAACAGCGTTGGGTCCCGTGCAGTAACTTAGACTCGGCATCTCAGAGAAATCTGGAGTTGGAAGGGTTCTGATAGACTATCTAGGCCTTCTCTCTAAACTGAGGACACCGAGGCCCCCCGGATGAGAAGTGACACTGAATCAGGAAGTGATGGAGCCTGAACTCCAGTCTAGACGGACAGACATCCAGGAGTAGCTCAGCCTGATGACCCTTTGCACAGACACGGTCTAGAGCTGGTCATTAGGAGCTGCTTTTGCTCTGGGATTGCTCCTTTATATATACGCGATTAGATCGTCTTGCTTGCTTTTTGCTGCTTCTATTGGAGTTCACGTTAACCTAAATTAAGCCATCAACATAGCTTTCATCCGAGCACAGCTTCTGGCCAGAGGCGTCTCTCCACCCTTTGTAAGGAGACGTGGCCGGTGATTGGTGGCTTCGGGGAGCGCCGGAACGTGTGGCCAATGGGGAGTGAGGAGGCGGGGCTTCCGGGGGTAGGGCGTGATCGCAGGGCGGGGCGGGGCGGGGCGGTTGCTGTGGTTACCGCTGTGCTGTACACTGAGCTTAAGCCTAGCGCCTGGAGTCCGTTCGCGTGCCTGAGGCTGAGAACTTCTCAGCCCTGCCCGGTCTTTGCTGTGGTTTTAACTTCACGGCTCCTGACTTCGAGTCTGTCGAAGCATATCTACGTCACGTGCAAGGCTTCCTGACGGGACGTCGAGGGCTGTTGCTCGAAGGAAGACTGCTTTCTCCATCACAGCAAAGCCTCCTGCACAGGCCTGGTGGGCGAGCCCTGGTCCCTGATGGAGCAGAAACACCGCTTCTTGTGTGAGGGCCGTGGTTGCCCACCTGGACGCCCGGTAGGGATGCGGGGTCAGGGCTCAGGTAGAGCCCGACTCCTCTCACAGGGGCAGGTGGGCGCTCACCACCCTCTCCCCTCCCCACTGCCCCACCCACCCCACCTGTGCGTGGGCTCTGAAGGGCCTTGCACCCAGCAGTGAACACCCATCTACCGTCTTCCCAGTCCTGGGACTCCGGCAGGCTTGTTTCTAAGTATTTGGTGAAATGAGTTGGTCTGCAATCTTCGTATTCAAGGTTTGTTTTCCCTCCGAATTTTAGAGAATTCTTTTTTTTCCACTAGCGCCCGTGACACAGTCTGACTGATGAATTGCCTCAAGAAGAAAGTGGACCTGTTCGAAATACATCAGTTTTGTAAATTTCAATTTCACTGGGGCTGGAAGGCCAGGAATTAGGTGTATGAGACTTTCAGGGCCCTGAACGTCAGCTCGTTCACACCCTGAGAAAAAAAATGTTCTTTTGTCTCTGTGAAATAGAGAAAAAAATGCTCTGTGCAGAACACCTAAGCTGATACCTGGTTTTGCCCTCAAGTACTAAAACACAAACTCCTACCTTTACCACCTGAGGCCTGGAACTACTGCTCTAATTAAACCAGACGGGCTATGTTGTCTCCGCTTCTGGGCTCAGTTATGCTGGAATCCCTTTCTCTTCTCTTCTGACTCCTTTCCACCCTCCACATTGCCCTTCTCCATCCACATCTGGTCAGCCCCACAGTCCAGCCCTTAAGGGCATTTACCTCATTAAGTACTAGCAGAAAAGGCCTTTCAAATGGGAGGATTAGTCATGTCCTGGGTAAGGGGCCATCTCTGCCCTCCATGTGGTCCTGGGTTTATGGAGCAATGCAGAAAGGGTCAAGGGGAAAGAATTCACTTGTCATCAGCAAGCATGCGTGAAGATGAGATGGGGAAGTTGAGAGGTGGTAGCTCAGATCAGCATCCTTGACAGCTGAGACCCGTTTGGAGTTTGTCCCAAGCTCCATAATAACCCCAAGTTTGAACCAAGTCTGGGAGATCGTGAGGGACAGGGAGGCATTCTGCGGTTCATGGGGTTGCAAAGAGTTGGACACCACTTAGTGACTGAACGGCAACAACCACATCACCCCAGACAAGACAGCAGAATAATTTGGAGAGCTGTTTTTCCCTGTCACCTTGTGACTGGCTGCGTCTGGCTGAGAAAAAGGAGTTGGAGGAAGCAGGCCAGGAGCGATTTGCCAAAAGGCGCTGTGACTAAGTCTGAATCCCAGGCTGGCCAGAAATTGCAATTAACGTGGAAATGAAGATCTTTTCAGAAAAGAAAACAGCCCCAGTGCTGGCTCCCTATTGTCTATCCCCTCCCCTGGCACCCACCCAGACAGCCCCGAGACAGCGCCTGGGCTCACAGACCTGCTGCCAGGACAAGGGGAGCGTCTCCTACCCTCTCCTGCTCCTGGAGCTGCTGTGGGCCTGGTGGCAGGTCCCCCTCAGCAGGAGGAGGAGGGCCTGCTCCCCTGGGGTCCTGAACGTCAGCTTTTGGGCAGTGTTTGTAGTTTGCCTTCCAAGGAAACCCTGTAGCCAAATTGTGCAGTGCTTAAAAGAGTGTCCAGAGATCAGCAGGTGCACTTCATGAGAAGACTGGGATGCTACCCTAAAGTCAGAGGACACAAAATTGTTCATGGTTTTTGGCGATGAAGAGGATCGGGTGTTTTTGCATTTCCATCTTCCTGTTAAAACATTTTTGTTGATGTTATTTCTGTCTGCTCTGGGCTTTTGTTGCTGCGTTTCTCTAGTTGCAGCGAGCAGGGGCGGCCCTGTGTTGTGGCACACGGGCTTCTCGTTGCAGTGGCTTCTGTTGTGGAGCACGAGCTCTGGAGCACAGGCTCAGTAGCTGTGGTTCTTGGGAGCGCTGCCCCACAGTATGCGGAATCTTTCTGGATAAGGGATTGAACCTGTGTCCCCTGCATTGGCAGGTGGACTCTTAACCGCTGGGCCACAGGGAAGTCCTCATCCTTATTTTGTTTGCCTCCCGTGAGTGGAAGGGGCCTCATGATGAATTGATGCTTTTGAACTGTGGTGTTGGAGAAGACTCTAGAGAGTCCCTTGGACTGCAAGGAGATCCAACCAGTCCATCCCAAAGGAGATCAGTCCCGAATATTCATTGGAAGGACTGATGCTGAAGCTCCAATACTTTGGCCAGCTGATACAAAGAGCCAACTCATTAGAAAAGACCCTGATGCTAGACCCTGACTGAGGGCAAGAGGGGAAGGGGACAACAGAGGATGAGATGGTTGGATAGCATCACCGACTCAATGCACATGAGTGAGCAAGCTCCGGGAGTTGGTGATGGACAGGGGAGCCTGGCGTGCTGCAGTCCATGGGGTCACAAAGAGTCAGACACGCCTGAGACACTGAACTGACCTGACTATTCCATTGTATATATGTGTTACATCTTCTTTCTCCATCCCTCTGTTGATGGGCATTTAGGTCGTGTCCATGTCTTGGCTATTGTAAATGATGCCGCTGTGAACATTGGGGTGCGTGTGCCTTTTGAAATTATGGTTTTCTCCAGGTATATGACCAGGGGTTGGATTACACTCAGGTGGTAGCTCTGCGTTTTGTTTTCAGTTCAGTTCAGTTCAGTCGCTCAGTCGTGTCCGACTGTTTGCGACCCCATGAATCGCAGCACGCCAGGCCTCCCTGTTCATCACCATCTCTCGGAGATCACTCAGACTCACATCCATCGAGTCAGTGATGCCATCCAGCCATCTCATCCTCGGTCGTCCCCTTCTCCTCCTGCCCCCAATCCCTCCCAGCATCAGAGTCTTTTCCAAT
>SJYT01010802.1:163049-201851 GCA_006410635.1 Cephalophus harveyi | reverse complement strand
CCCATCTGCCCGTGTTAACCACTGTCCTGATTTCTAAGGTAGTAGATTAATTTAGGCTGTTTTTATTCTTTGTAAAATGCAGCCCGAATGTGCACCCTTTTGTGTCTGGTTCATTCACATTACTCCTGCCGTCTTTTGTTAAGCTTGCCCTCTTTATTTGGATTCCTAGAAGGATCCAGAGACCTGAGGACCCAGACATTCCAACCTCGGATGTGGCAGTGTCAGCTGTGGCTAACTAACCTAGTCCCCGTGACACACCAGGGTTCTAGGTAGAATTTTTCTTTACCATTTACTGGTTATTTTGTCCCTCTTTTTCCTCAAAATCCATCATCTCCTCCCAGGTTGATTCATACTCTTAGGTCAGGGTCCTCTCAGAAGACATTGCGCACGTGTGTGTTGCCATACAAAAAACCCAGAAGGGTTTTAACCCTGTGGGGAATTAGTCTTGCTATTTTGAGGGAGATGATTATGAGAGGCGAGGCTGTGTTTAGGGAGATTCCATTCGGTGATCGGTCCCTGGTTGTGGTTTGTCTACTCTGCTGTAGGCCTGGCAGGTGTCGAGGCAGGGAAATGAGGACCTCTAAAATGTTAGGGCGGAGCTTCCAGCCTTTCCCACCACATAGCACCCAAGAAAATAGCACTGTTTACATGGCAAACTGCGGTGCGTGGAGGAGATATTTCTGTAGTAGTGACAGAATGTAATACAGTGTTTTACACCATTCACATACTAAGAGCTGTTACAGTTATGTATATATTTATATGTAAACAAATAGAATACATTTAAATATATTTAGTAAATATGTGTAATATATGTATTTCTCTTTTTATATGGATTTGTATTTAAGGAATCTGAACAGCTCCTTCTTCGTGCCGTGTATAATGGTGATTTGTGTGTCAGGGATGATGTGACTGGAATTTCGAATCCAAACTAGTTTTTTGTTGTTTGGTTGCCCAGTCGTGTCTCTTTGGGACCCCATGGACCACAGCACGCCAGGCCTCTCTGTCCTTCACCATCTCCTGAGGTTTGTCCAAGTTTATATCCATTGCATTGGTGATGCCATCCAGCCATCTCATCCTCTGACATCCCCTTCTCCTTCTGCCTTCAGTCTTTCCCAGCGTCAGGGACTTTTCCAGTGAGTTGTCTGTTTGCATCAGATGACCAAAATCCTGGACTTTCAGCTTCAATCCTTCCAATGAGTATTCAGGGTTGATTTCCCTTAAGATTGACTAATGCTGCTGCTGCTAAGTCGCTTCAGTCGTGTCCGACTCTGTGCGACCCCATAGACGGCAGCCCACCAGGCTACGCTGTCCCTGGGATTCTCCAGGCAAGAACACTGGAGTGGGTTGCCATTTCCTTCTCCAGTGCATGAAAGTGAAAAGGGAAAGGGAAGTCGCTCAGTCGTGTCCGACTCTCAGCAACCCCATGGACTGCAGCCCACCAGGCTCCTCCATCCATGGGATTCTCCAGGCAAGAGTACTGGAGTGGGGTGCCATTGCCTTCTCCGTAAGATTGACTATTTGATCTAAATTAAACTAGTTCAGTTCCCATCAACTCTTTTTAATAAAGCAGTTCTTACTGGCAGAGTGAACATGCCTTTTTAGAGTGATGCTTCCTCAGTTAGCTCAGATGACTCAAAGGCCTGTCACTCAAAATCACAATGAAAGTGTCCAGTAAGTGAAGCTGAGGTTGAGCTGAGCCTGCCCAGAGCCCCTCCCCACCCCTATGGGCCTTCTTTGGGCACACGGAACACAAAGTCCTCCGGCAGTGCACGGGCCCCTCGTTCACAGGCAGCAGCTGCAGACTCTGTGGCTGGCTGCCCCAGCCCAGGGCCAGGTGGCGGGGCCACAGGTGCGGGGCGCTGTTCTCCCATGTGCCTTCAGGACCATGCACATGCCGTCGGACTCCGCGCCCCTGGCTGCCCCAGCCCAGGGCCAGGTGGCGGGGCCGCAGGTGCGGGGCGCTGTTCTCCCATGTGCCTTCAGGACCATGCGCATGCCGTCGGACTCCGCGCCCCTGGCTGCCCCAGCCCAGGGCCAGGTGGTGGGGCCGCAGGTGTGGGGCGCTGTTCCCCTGTGTGCCTTCAGGACCATGCGCATGCCGTCAGACTCCGCGCCCCTGGCTGCCCGCCTGGGAGCCTTCAGTGAGGTGGCTCAGCTGCTCAGGACCTGCCCAGCTGCCCTGGAGGATGGGGTCCCCTCCCATGGCCTTCCTGGAGCTCATTTGCAGCACTCCAGTGGGCCCACCATTTGGGACATTCTTCCTAAGACGTTGCCGTGAGAGAGTCCGGTGCTCCAGAACCCATGCCTCAGGCTGTTCAGACTGGTTAACAAAGTGCCAGACTTGGGTAAATTTATTTCTCATTGTTCTGGAGGCTGGAAGTCCAAGATCAAGGTGCCAGCATGGTCAGGTTCTTGTGAGGGCCTCTTCCAGGTTACTGACCCCCAACTTCTTGATGTCGCCTCACGTGGTGGGAAGAGAGGATGGAACTCGTGGGAGTCTTTTGATAAGGACCTTAATCCCATTTATGAGGGCTTCACCCTCATGACCTCATCACCTCCCAAAGGCCCCACCTGAAACATAACATAGAGGTTAGGATTTTGAGATGTGGATTTGGGGAAAACAGATTCAGTCCATGGCACCCCTCCAGCAAGCAAGCTAGTGTTTGAACCAGTTGAGACCGCAGTAGAGCCTTGTTGGGCAACTTCTTGACTATCTATTCAGAGGCTGGTGAAAAGATGTCTGAACATGCGTGGGGCTGAAGACCTTTACATAGGATGCACACAGGTGAGCCATGGGCTGGCGTTATCGGAATAAACCCTCCACTGCATTTTCTTTGCACTTAAAGAGCATTTTTTCCTGGTCTTAAGCAATATGTGGTCTATGGTGAATAAGGCATTATTCACCCTTCAGTACAGTTCAGTCGCTCAGTCATGTCCGACTCTCTGCGACCCCATGAATCGCAGCACGCCAGGCCTCCCTGTTCATCACCATCTCCCGGAGATCACTCAGACTCACATTCATCGAGTCCATGATGCCATCCAGCCATCTCATCCTCGGTCGTCCCCTTCTCCTCCTGCCCCCAATCCCTCCCAGCATCAGAATCTTTTCCAATGAGTCAACTCTTCTCATGAGGTGGCCAAAGTACTGGAGTTTCAGCTTTAGCATCATTCCTTCCAAAGAAATCCCAGGGCTGATCTCCTTCAGAATGGACTCGTTGGATCTCCTTGCAGTCCAAGGGACTCTCAAGAGTCTTCTCCAACACCACAGTTCAAAAGCATCAATTCTTCGGCGCTCAGCCTTCTTCACAGTCCAACTCTCACATCCATACATGACCACAGGAAGAACCATAGCCTTGACCAGACGGACCTTAGTTGGCAAAGTAATGTCTCTGCTTTTGAAAATGCTATCTAGGTTCGACATAACTTTTCTTCCAAGGAATAGTTTAAGGGTGAATAATTCCCTATAGAGGGAATGATGATGCTGGCAGAGTGTTATGGTCATGGAAAGCAAAAACTTATGTAGACTATTGCATCTGTTCCTACAAGGGCAAATTGCTGCCCCCACCATGGTGGAAGGGATTCAGTGTCATCAACCTGTCCCCAGGTGACTGATGATTCAGCTCAGGGAATAGTACTGTATGGAGAGTATATCTGTATACCTCTTCCAAGCCCACCTCATCACCAGTCTTCCAATCTCGCTTTGTTTAAGTTCTTGACTAGTTGGCCAACCCATTAGTCTCTGCTCATGAATCATTGTAGATCCATGCTTCAGTCATTTCCCTTGTAGTGGATCAGAGCAGCATACCCAAGTGTGTGTGTTAAGCCCCCAAACCCACTGGTCTACCAAATATGGTATCTCTTTCTTTGTATTAGGAAGTGCACTTTGTCACTCACTCCTGACATTTTTTGGACCCCTCAGTTAGTCAGTTCAGTCGTTCAATTGTGTCCGACTCTTTGTGACCCCATGGACTGCAGCATGCCAGGCTTCCATGTCCATCACCAACTCCCGGAACTTGCTCAAACTCATGTCCATCACGTCAGTGATGCTATCCAACCATCTCATCCCCGGTCATCCCCTTCTCCTCCTGACTTCAATCTTTTCCAGCATCAGGGTCTTTTCCAATGAGTCACTTCTTCAGGTGACCAAAGTATTGGAGTTTCAGTTTCAGCATCAGTCTTTCCAATGAATATTCAGGACTGATTTCCTTTAGGATGGACTGGTTGGCTCTCCTTGCAGTCCAAGGGACTCTCAAGAGTCTTCTCCAACACCACAGTCCAAAAGCATCAATTCTTCGGCGCTCAGCTTTTTTTATGGTCCTACTCTCACATCCATACATGACTACTGGAAAAATAATAGCTTTGGCTAGACGGACATTTGACGGCAAAGTAGTATCTCTGCTTTTTAATATGCTGTCTAGGTTGATCATAGCTTTTCTTCCAAGGAGCAGGTGTCTTTTAATTTCATGGCTGCAGTCACCATCTGCAGTGATTTTGGAGCCTCCAGAAATAAAGTTTCTCACTGTTTCCATTGTTTCCCCATCTATTTGCCATGAAGTGATGAGACTGGATGCCATGATGTTACTTTTATGAATGTTGAGTTTTAAGCCAGTTTTTTCACTCTTCTTTCACTTTCATCAAGAGGTTCTTTGTTTTCTGCCATAAGGTGTTATTTGCATATCTGAGGTTATTGACATTTCTCCCAGCAATCTTGATTCCAGCTTGTGCTTCATCCAGCCTGGCGTTTCCCATAATGTACTCTGCATATAAGTTAAATAAGCAGGGTGACAATATACAGCCTTGACATACTCCTTTCCTGATTTGGAACCAGTCTATTTTTCCATGTCCAGTTCTAACTGTTGCTTCTTGACCTGCATGCAGATTTCTCAGGAGGCAGATAAGGTAGTCTGGTATTCCCATCTCTTTTAAGAATTTCCCACAGTTTGTTATGATCTATACAATCAAGGGCTTTGGTGTAGTCAATAAAGAAGAAGTAGATATTTTCCTAGAACCCTTTTTTTGGACCCCAGGTCCCTAGAAAATTCATAGTATGAAACACCTCCAAACTTTCATGGGGTTTATCTCCAGTCCCCTGAAATGCATGTGACTTACTAAGGCATCTAAAATATTTTCTACTTCCTGCTCACCAGGTCCAATTTGCACAGTGACACCAATGAAATGCAGTGATGTTCTCTGAGCATCTAGATGATCAAGTTCTTGTGGACTATAGTACAACAGAGAACAAGTTGATATGGCCTTGACATAAAGCCTCAGGTGGAGTATACTGGCATCCCCGCCATGTGAAGGCAATCAGCTTAGCTACTTGGAATCAAAGAAATGCTTTCCCTAGGACTGTAGCTTCATATCAGGTGCCAAGTGTGTTTTTGCCTTGTTCTAGTACAGATACCCATCTGGAACTGCATTTGCACTTGGCATCACCATATGACCACTCTCTATAATCTTAGTCATTCTGTATGATCTGTTTGGTTTCTGCACCCAGTCAAATGTGAGTTAAATATTAATGTGGTCAGAATCACCACTCCTGCATCTTTTAAGTATTTGATGGTTGCACTAAGCTGTGCAGTTCTCTAAGGAGTTTTGATATTTCTTTGGGTTCACTATCTTGGTAGCAGGGGTTGGGGAGAGGTTCCACTTGAAAGGAGATAGTTTCCTTTTGGCCCTTACTATCATAGCGGGCTTCATTCCATGAGTCAGCAAGCCACTGTGAGATTCAGGGAATAATAGTAATTTATCTATTACTAGGATACATTCTGGGAAAATGACAACAGGATAGACCCTCAGGGACCCACTGTAAGGCCTGATCTCCATGAGTTCACACTCTGACTGTGGAACTATTGCGGAAATTTGAGTCTCCTGTTGTTAGCATGAGATGAGAAATATTAATAGTACCTAATAGTCCCTGGAAAGTCTGGATGTTCCCTTTCCCTCTTCTGTTCAGTGGAACCAGGTCTCTTTGGGGGAGGATTGAGGGGAGGTTCACAATAGACCTGTGGCTGCATTGTACATGTTTGCTCACAGAGATCCCTGCCCCCACCCCCAAGTCAAGGGATCCTGGGCCTTTGGGTCCAAACACGGGGAAAGGTTTGTTTCTCCACTGTGATTTTGCCCACTAGACCCGGAATTTTTCTGCTTCTATATGTCAAGCAGCATCTTTCTTTTCTTCAGTGTTCATTTATTTGGCTGCTTCAGGCCTTAGGTGCAGCATGTGGCATCTCTAGTTGAGGCCCGTAGGCTTAGTAGTTGCAGGGCGCGGGCTTTCGCTGCCCTGTGGCATGTGGGATCTTAGTTCCAGCAGTCGTACCCACATCGCCTGCATCGGAAGGCAGATTCTTAACCACTGGACCACCAGGGAAGTGCCGTCAAGCAGCATCTTAATAGTCTGCACATCTCCTGCAGGCCAGGGACCCCATGATCCGTTAGCCAGGGCCAGAGGTCCCTGGAGGCCCAAATGTTCCCATGGCTGCTCCAGCCCAAGTTCTTATGACTGTGTGCATTGTGTCTTTGAAACCCCCTGACCCCTCCTCTGCTGGAATCTCACTTCTTTGCCATTAACATCAGGGAGCCTAATTCCACTACAGCCTCTCCCACTGTCATTTCCTGCTTCCAGGAAACAGCCAAGAAGAACTTCTCAGGGAGGCCTGTGAACACTTGACAATGGAATTCTCTGGCCCCGTGGAGGGAGCTATGGTCTGGGCCTCTCGGGGAGTGGGTAGGTGTGGCTATGATGTTGTACAGAAGAGGTCCCGCCAACATTCCTCATGTCCTGAGCCTACATTTCCCTTTCCTTCAGCATGCTGGAGAAGTCCTCTTTCTCTGCCAGCCACTGTTAAGTCCAGCGTAGCTCCGATTCCTCTCCCAGGGGCTCACACCAGCACGTGGAATTCTGACTCTTCAGTGAGCATGACTGTTTCATTAAATTCTCTCTGGTCCAGTTTTATGTTTTATCCATCTCCACTCAGTGCCCTTAGAACTTCCTTTGAAAGATGCTGCATGGATTCCTGCTGGTTTCCTATGAACCTTTTGGCCTACAGGCCCTCTCCTCCTGTTCCAGGCTGTGTCCGTCTCCATCTGGGCTATCCTAGAATAGAAATCTGATCATGGGCTTGGATGAAGGCCACACGAAGGGTGTGGGATGGTCCTGAGGTGATGTGGCAGCCACGTCTGTCTGCTCAAATGTCCCAGCCTGTGAGTCGGGATCCCACCTTTTGGAACCAGTGGAAAGGATAAGAAATCTGGTTGAAATTCTGGAGTTGAAAATGTAATTGCATGTCTGTCACCTGGTTCCCCTTATAATCAGTCCCTGGGAATATCTGCCCAACAAGACATCAGTGACTCCCTCAAGACTACCCTGAAGGACTTGGGGATCTCTACCCATGTTCTGAGTTGGCCATTCAGGACCTTCAGTTTGTCCCTTCTCTGTGTACGGTCTCCGGGGCTGTCAGAGAAGACCTCCTACCCCACAGACCTGTAATCACCACTGTCAGCACAGCCAAGCCACTCCATCTGCTGACGTCTTGCCTTCCACCTGCATTTCTCCAGTGCCACTGCCGGGGATAATTTGAGCAAGTATGATGCTACTGTATTTTAAAGGTGACCTGCACCTTCTTTCCCTCTGGTGAAGGGTTCTTCCTGGTACATCTCCAGGATGTGAGCAGCCCCATCCTTGAATTTCATATGAGAGTTATGTTCCTCTGTGTCCATTCTTGATACCAGTGACTTCATCAGTCAGGGTCTCAATGGGAAAGAGAAGGTGCTGTGAAGTGGGGTAATTGAAGAGGGTTTTACAAAGAGAGATTTACAGGGTTGTGAGCAGGGTGAAAGGAAAGCAATAGGTACAGCACCTTTGGGCTGGGAGGAACTGGGATCCCCTGTCTTGTCTGGGTCTGAGTGGTTCCCAGAACCTGGAGAGAGAGCTGTAGGTGTAGGGAGAGGATCTGTCGTTTAGGGGAAGAGGAATGCTGTTCTGTCAATCTTCTGAAAGGGCCAAAGAATATGGAGGAGGGCAGCGATGTTGGCAAGTGAGTGCTGGGGAGGGAGAGGGGCAGCCTTTCAACCCAGTGCTCCTCTGGGCACAGAAAACCTTTTGTCAGCATGCCACCCTGGAAATCCTCAACCTCTGTCTAGACTAGTCACCTCGAAAGTGATAGTGACACTTCCTGATTTAAGGCTGAAGTCATGCTTCTCCATCAGAATGTCTTTAGAAGATAGTTTGTGAAGTGTGATGAATTCTTGTGGATAGTAGGAAAATAGCTTTCATTTTCAGATGCAGTTTTTACAGTGTCACACTGTCTGTATCATACTTTAAGACGGTTCAGGCAAAAAGGAAACTATGTGGCTGTAAATATAGATGCAGCCACGCGAGCAGTTCTTTAATCTGGGTGGTGGGTCTGTGGGTGGTCATCCATGTAGTCTTTTTCCATATGTTTGAAATTTTTCAAAATAAAAAGTCAACAACACGGTAGGGCATCTGTGGCTTCCCGTATACTCAAAGAAGTGGAAGCAGATGGAAGCATTTGACAGCTCACAGCTGTCTGGCCACACAGGTTGGGGCAGCATTTCTCACCTTGGGGTCACTCCACCAGCCTATATGCAAATACCGAGGGAGCTGGATGAAATTCAGGTTCCTGGGCACCGCCTGCCTGAATCTGCGGTCGTGTGGGTGGGGCAGTGGCATCTGCCTACGGAAAGGACTCCCGAGATGAGAAGGCTGACTGTGATCAGCTACCCACCCAACTAAGGGTCAGGAGTGAAACAGTTTGACTCTGTTTCCCACTGACTTTGGGCAGTTGACGTTGGACAATTTGCCTAACTTCCCAGAGCCCCCGTGGTGTCATATGCACAGTGGTGACCTTACGTGAAAACCAGCTTCCCTCCCTCACTGGTGAGTTTAACTCCATGTTGCGTTTTCCTTAATGCTTTCTGAGGTGCTTCCCAGGTGGAGGTGATAAGCTGGGCAGTGAGGAAGAATTATTGTTTACTAAACTATCATTATTCATTTCTGTAAGCGTGGCAGTTACGACACTGGGTTTCATGCTCATAGCAGTGGTTAGAGACACAGTGGTGACCCTCCCTTTCCAGAGGAGGAAACATGCTTGTCCAGGTTTGTGTCGGTTTTCCTGCTGCTGCTGTAATAAGTGACCACAAATGTAGTGGCTTAAAACTACACAAATTTTGGACTTGCCTGGAGGTCCAGGGGTTAAGATTCTGATCTCCCGATGCAAGGAGCACAGGTTCAATCCCTGGTTGGGGAGCTAAGATCCCACATGCCACACAACTTGGCCAAAAAAAAAAAAAAACTACAGATTTACAGTTTTGGAGGTCAGATGTCCTAAAATCAAATTCAACAGGGCTGTGTTCCTTCTGGAGGCCCTGGGGGGAACTTGTTTCCTTCCCTTGTCCAGCTTCTAGAGATAGCTGACATCCTTGGTGAGGGCCCCTACTTGCCTCTTCACCCCGGCAGTGTGGCATCTTCACATCACTCTCTCTGCCCTTCCCTTCTATTGTCACATCTCCTCCTCTGACTGTGACCCTGCTTCCCCTTAAAGGAAGACCCTTGTGAATACACTACTGCGAGCGTGCATGTGTACTAAGTCGCTTCAGCTGTATCCGACTCTTTGTGACCCCAGGGACTGTAGCCCGCCAGGCTCCTGTGTCCATGGGATTTCCCAGGCAAGAATACTGGAGTGGGTTGCCATGCCCTTCTCCAGGGGATCTTCCCGACCCAGGAATCGAACCCAGGTCTCCCACATTGCAGGCAGACTCTTTACCATCTGAACCACCAGGGAAGCCCTAGTGATTATGCTCTGCCCTCTCCCGAATAATCCCGGATCATCTCGCCACCTCAGAATCCTTCATCACAACTGCAGAGTCCCTTTTGCTGGGTAAGTAGCATCATATCCTAGACTTATGTTTAAAATAAAAATGTAAAGCAAAAATCGAGTACAGGTGAAACTAATCTTGAAGAAAAACCCTTACACTTCATTAAGGCCACTGGAAACTCAAAGCTGAGAATTAACCATTGGTAGGTCTCTCTCTTTTTAATCTGTGGCTTCTTTCCCTGGGGCAGCAGGGGAAATGTGGCTGACTAAGAAGTATTGGTAGAATAAATGAAGGCATTTTTCCTCTTTCTGTTTCTTTCTGTTCCACCTCCTCTCCATCCCCTCTCTCCCTCCCTTTCTCAGTTAAGCACACATCCGTGCTGTCCCCTAGATGGATGCTCTGAGGGGTAACGCCCAGACAGTGCATGCGCTGGGGCGTCCGTGGGCACACGTGAGCCTCTTCCCCTTCCTCTGATGAACGGCAGCTGGTGCAGGTGCATCCTGCCAGCGCCTCCCCTTGGCCTCTAGATCTCTGTCCTGGGGCTCTCCTAAGCCTTGGCGTGGGCAGCGCCTGCAGGCTGTTCGCACCCCCAGGTGTGCCGTCCGGAAGCATCAGTGCCTCAGAGGCTTCTTGGACCTGTGGCCACCGGAGCGACTGTGGGACGGCTTCCCCTTCACGCTCGGGTGGGCACTGATAAGACTGGGTCCCAGTGTCCACCGAAGGCGACTTGCTGACAAGTCCTCAGGCTGGTTCCCCTCCTCCCCGGTTTCCCACCCTTTTTGTGCACTGCTCCTTCCTGGGGTCACTCCAAGCCCGTTTCTTGGGTAAACTAGGATGAGACCTGGGATCCAGGACCCTTTACTGCAGTGCTTACAGCTGAACAGACATCTCCTCCAGCAGAGAAACTATACAGGACTAAGAATAACTACACTCAGGCACAGTCAGGGCATTTATGAACAATAGGATATAGAAAGGCCACAAACCAACTGCCGCTTCAGAGGGGCTGGGAGCAAAAGCAGGGGGTACTGTGCAATGACCCCTACACAGAGCACCGTCAAGCAGGTGGGCAGCCACCTACGCCACATTCTCCAGGGGATCTTCCCGACCCAGGAATCGAACCCAGGTCTCCCACATTGCAGGCAGACTCTTTACCATCTGAACCACCAGGGAAGCCCTAGTGATTATGCTCTGCCCTCTCCCGAATAATCCCGGATCATCTCGCCACCTCAGAATCCTTCATCACAACTGCAGAGTCCCTTTTGCTGGGTAAGTAGCATCATATCCTAGACTTATGTTTAAAATAAAAATGTAAAGCAAAAATCGAGTACAGGTGAAACTAATCTTGAAGAAAAACCCTTACACTTCATTAAGGCCACTGGAAACTCAAAGCTGAGAATTAACCATTGGTAGGTCTCTCTCTTTTTAATCTGTGGCTTCTTTCCCTGGGGCAGCAGGGGAAATGTGGCTGACTAAGAAGTATTGGTAGAATAAATGAAGGCATTTTTCCTCTTTCTGTTTCTTTCTGTTCCACCTCCTCTCCATCCCCTCTCTCCCTCCCTTTCTCAGTTAAGCACACATCCATGCTGTCCCCTAGATGGATGCTCTGAGGGGTAACGCCCAGACAGTGCATGCGCTGGGGCGTCCGTGGGCACACGTGAGCCTCTTCCCCTTCCTCTGATGAACGGCAGCTGGTGCAGGTGCATCCTGCCAGCGCCTCCCCTTGGCCTCTAGATCTCTGTCCTGGGGCTCTCCTAAGCCTTGGCGTGGGCAGCGCCTGCAGGCTGTTCGCACCCCCAGGTGTGCCGTCCGGAAGCATCAGTGCCTCAGAGGCTTCTTGGACCTGTGGCCACCGGAGCGACTGTGGGACGGCTTCCCCTTCACGCTCGGGTGGGCACTGATAAGACTGGGTCCCAGTGTCCACCGAAGGCGACTTGCTGACAAGTCCTCAGGCTGGTTCCCCTCCTCCCCGGTTTCCCACCCTTTTTGTGCACTGCTCCTTCCTGGGGTCACTCCAAGCCCGTTTCTTGGGTAAACTAGGATGAGACCTGGGATCCAGGACCCTTTACTGCAGTGCTTACAGCTGAACAGACATCTCCTCCAGCAGAGAAACTATACAGGACTAAGAATAACTACACTCAGGCACAGTCAGGGCATTTATGAACAATAGGATATAGAAAGGCCACAAACCAACTGCCGCTTCAGAGGGGCTGGGAGCAAAAGCAGGGGGTACTGTGCAATGACCCCTACACAGAGCACCGTCAAGCAGGTGGGCAGCCACCTACGCCACGCCTCCCGTGGGGCCCACGATCCACGCCCACCATCACCTTATTTAAGGAGCCAGCTCGCCCTCCTCCCAGGGGAGCAAGGGCACCCGTCACTTGTTCTGCTCCTTCCTGTTGCGAGTCCCATGCTTGATACAATTTTAGTCTTCGTAAATGTGTTAAGACTTGCTTTGTGGCCTAGCATGTAATTTTTTCCTGGAATATGTTCCATGTGCTCTTGAGAATAATGCATACTCTGCTGCCTTTGAATGGAAAGTTCTGTGAATGTCTGCTAAATCCATCTGGTCTAATGTGTAGTTTAAGTCCGTGTTTCCAGACTGACCTCTGTCCATTGTTGGAAAGCAGGGTATTTAAAATTTTTTTAATTTATTTTTGGCTGTACTGAGTCTTGGTTGCTGCTCTTGGGCTTTCTCTGGTTGTGGCCAGTAGGGGCTCCTCTCTGGTTGTGGCGCATGGGCCTCTCACTGCGGTGGCTTCTCTTGTTGCCGAGCATGGGCTCTAGGCACGCATGCTTCTGTAGTTGCAGCCCAGGGGCTCATCAGCTGTGGCTCATGGGCCCTAGGGCGTGCTGGCTTCAGTAGCTGCAGCTCGCAGGCTCTGGGAACTACTGGACCTGTGTTGTGCTGTGCCGCATGTGAAATCTTCCCGGACCAGGGATCAAACTCATGTCCCTTGTATTGGCAGGCAGATTCTTATCCATTGTGCCACCAGGGAAGTCCGGGACTGTCTTGATTACAACTGGTTCCCGAGCCTGATCCAGCAGCTGGCAACCATGGGGGCTGCAGAAGTGTTGGTTGTGTATCAGGCAGGTGCTTGGAGTGGAGATTGGCAGGGGTGGGTTCATGTGGGATGTTAAGGAACTGGACAAAAAAGGGAGAAAGACGAGAAGAGGGCATGGTTGATGAGAAGGATGCTGGGTTGGGAAGAACAGGGGGAACTAAGTAGTTTGCTGAGAGGAGAAGGCTGTGTCAGTAGCAGAACTGGGAGATGAGGGCGGGAAAGAAAGCCTGGCGTGAGAGTGGAAGAGGCCCTGTTCCAAGGTCCAGCTCCTCCAGGAATCAAGGTTTAGAAGGGGTCCCTGTGGGTGGGAGTGTGGGTTTTCCGAGACTGCAATGACTTGAACTTTACTCTGGGTTCTACAACCGTTAAGTGTGAAATCAACAGAGGACAACAGGGCATCCCATGATTTGTGGAGGCTGTTATCCCTTGGAGATCCCCGAATGAGAGAGCTGCTCTGCTGTAGACAAAAAGCCCACTCAAGGCTGCACCAGAATTCTTCTTAGGGAGAGAATTGTCTTTGTTTGGGAAAATATCTTGACTAAACTTTTTTGGGATAAAAATGACACTATGAAAAGGCATGGGTTTGCGAGAGACCCAAGCAGTGAAAGATCTTTTTAAACTAGACTTCAGAAGAAAATGAGAACTTGATCTCAGAGGCGAAGGGAGAGGGCCTGTGACTTGGTGAAAGACCATGTGGCCACAAGAAGCAGGAGGTTTCTTAAAGTGGCTGGAACGTGGGAGGGGAAACAGTCTCCCATGAGAAGGGGTCTGAGGTCAGTGGTTCCGGAGGACCCAGGCTTTTCTCCGCTGTCCTCAGCCTGGGGACCCTCCCTTCTGGTGGTGTGACATCTGTCCAGCTCTGGGCAAACAGTCCTCTTGCCAATGCATTTGAAGGCAGGCAGAAGGGGATCAAGAGAGAGTGTTTCCTTTTGTATCTTATAATTTTTACCAAGAAGGAACTTATTTTCCAGAAGCTTCTAGGAGGAGGAAATGGCAACCCATTTCAGTACTCTTGCCTGGAAAATCCCATGGAGGGAGGAGCCTGGTAGGCTACAGTCCATGAGGTCACAAAGAGTCAGACACGACTGAGTGACTTCACTTCACTTCACTTCTAGGAGGCCACCCCTGGCTAGTTCTGATTTCCCTGTTTTCATGTGTCCATACCTTTACCTGTCCCTGACCACTGTCAGTGGGATTGTCAGGATCAGTCAGGCTCGCTGTGGTTCATCCACTAGTCCTGTGGGAGGGCTCACCTTTGGAGAGCAAAGCCCCGAAACTTGAATAAAAATGAGGTTTCATTACCTGGAGAAAGGCCACCTCCTGCTGTTAGGGAGACTTCTCATGCTGTCTGATGTGAGTGAAAAGCACGAGAGGTGGGGGCCCTGATGGGGGTGTCACCACAGTAACTTTCTGAGTAAGAATGATGATCTAAGATTATTTGGTGTACAAATGACCTCTCCTCTCAGCTTTCAACAGTTTGCAAAGTGTGTGTGTGCCTGTGGGAACTCTCTGCCTTGCTTGCTTGCTTTTGTTCATCTGGCAGCCATGGTGGCGTTGCCCCAGTGCTTACGCCCTGATGGGCAGGTATGTCTAGTGCCATCCTGAGTGTGCATAAGTCAAGGATGGTGTGATCGTCACATCTTGGTCAGAAGGATGTGAGTCCAAGATTTCAAGGGGAGTGGCAGAAATGATGTGACAACTGAAGCCCCTAAATGAGTGTGTGAAGTCTCAATACCCGAGAGTCATGGGAGAAGAAGTGGAGCCAACCTTATATAGATTTTAAGTGGACTGAAGATTTAGCTGACTTGCAGGTCACCACTGCATTGTACAACCAAATCACCGTTGACAGGAAAGTACAGGCTCAGGGCAGTTTTCAGAGAAGACTCAGAAGGGTCTTTAGAGTACATCTTCGTCCTCTCTCTTTACTTGCCCTGGATTCTTCTTGCTCCTTCTCCCCAGATTTCATCAAGACCTCGCTGGGGGAGGTCTGTGCAGCTGCAGCCCCTTGCTTCCTCCCCAGACCTGCCAGTCATCTTAAAGAGGAGTGGAGTCCCATTTCTGTCTCTCAGCTCTGGAAAGGGCAGTAGGAGCTTCCGCCTGGATGGACCACCGGAGGGCAGGGAGGCAGGAATCAGGGGTCCAAGGCTGGGAGGATGCTCCTGAGGGTGTCAGGTGGGGTCCCTACACCAGCGAACGGGGCTCCTTGTCTAAAAGGGATTCTCGGGCATGTTCATCCTACATGGATTACTCACACATGGGCTCCTGAGACATAGCTGCTTTTGATTCTTTTGCATGTAGAGCCAAGGAGGTGTTTGGCAGCAATTGTGAGGAGCTCTTGAATAAGACCTGCAAAGACAGTTATTAAACTAATACAGGATAAAGGCAGGAAGGGGTGTTAATTGTACCCAGTTTAACACCAACTTACTTTCTCTGGCAAGCTGAAAGTGGGTAGGAGGTCTAGCAAAGAAGAATGGCATCTGGTTATGCAGAGCAGGTGACAGCTGATTTGGAGCTTTAGGAGGTGAGCATCTCAGGCAGTGCTTGATAGGAGGAAACTTGGCAAAGAGGAACCCAGATACCTTTCCCATCAGGCAGGAGACAGAGCCTCCTCTGAGGAGGCCAGTGCTGTGCCTCCACCTTCCAGCCTCTTCTCCTCTTTGCTGGCCCCAGATTCACCCAGCCTTTGGGAAAACTGCTCACCCTGAGGTCAGCCAGCCCCCGGGGCTCGTATATCTTACTGCTCCATTGTGCTGTGCTCTGTTTGACAAGTTTACCTCGTGCCTGTGATGGCTGCTTCAGCTCTAGCACTCGTCTCTGCATTTCAGCCAGCAGGAAGGAGAAAAGGGGAAGATATGGGCTTATCTCCTCCTTTCATGACACCTAGAAATTGCACACACCATTTCTGTTAATGTCCAATTGGCTGGAACCCACATGCAGTTGTGAAGGAGGCCAGTTTGCCAAATGAGGCAGAGAGACATCTGAGTCTCTTTGCTGGAGCCTATTATACACAGTGAAGTAAATCAGAAAGAAAAACACCAATACAGTATATTAATGCATATATATAGAATTTAGAAAGGTGGTAATGATGACCAGGGCTTCCCTGGTGGCTTAGAGGATAAAGCATCTGCTTGCAATGCAGGAGACCTGGGTTTGATCCCTGGGTCGGGAAGATCCCCTGGAGAAGGAAATGGCAACCCACTCCAGCATTCTTGCCTGGAGAATCCCATGGATGGAGGAGCCTGTAGGCTACAGTCCATGGGGTCACAAAGAGTCGGACACGACCGAGTGACCTTACACCTTAACGATGACCCTACATGGGAGACAGCAAAAGAGACACAGATGTAAAGAACAGACTTTTGGACTCTGTGGGAGAAGGCGAGAGTGGGATGATTTGAGAGAATAGCATTGAAGCGTGTATATTACCATATGTGAAATAGATCGCCAGTCCAGGTTCAATGCATGAGAAAGGGCGCTCAGGGCTGGTGCACTGGGATGACCCTGAGGGATGGAATGGGGAGGGAGGTGGGAGGAGGGTTCATTATGGGGGACACATGTACACCCATGGCTGATTCATGTCTGCTGCTGCTGCTGCTAAGTCGCTTCAGTCGTGTCCGACTCTGTGTGACCCCATAGACGGCAGCCCACCAGGCTCCCCCGTCCCTGGGATTCTCCAGGCAAGAACACTGGAGTGGGTTGCCAGTTCCTTCTCTAATTCATGAAAGTGAAAAGTGAAAGTGAAGTCGCTCAGTCGTGTCCAACTCTTAGTGACCTCATGGACTGCAGCCTACCAGGCTCCTCCGTCCATGGGATTTTCCAGGCAGGAGTACTGGAGTGGGGTGCCATTGCCTTCTCCACTGATTCATGTCAATCTATGGCAAAAACCACTATAATATCGTAAGTAATTAGCCTCCAATTAAAATAAATAAAGCACCTGAGGGAAGAAGGCAGCAGGGGCTCTGGGCTTAACACTAGCCTCTCCTTGACCCATCCAGACCTGGCCCTAGGCTTTCTACAGGTCTGGGAAGTAGAAACTGAGGCATGGAAGGTATTCCCTCCCAGAGATGGATAAGGTAGGTTGGCAACACCTCTTTCTGCAGATTTCATGATTAGAAATTTTGTGGTAATAGCATATAATAAGGATAGTCATACAAAGACTATTTTGTTCTGATAGTATTTCATCATAAATGATCACGTTACTGAGTCTAAGCTCAAACTGCTCACCGCATAAGTCAATAAATGGAGAGACAACTTGTTGGGGGAAGGAATCGTGAATTTATTGAGAAAACCAGCAGACAGAGAAGATGGTGGTCAGTGTCCCAAAGAACCATCTTACCCGAGTTTAAGATTCAGGCTTCTTTCATATTAAAAAGGGAGAGGGTTGTGGCTCGTTGTTGAGGACTTCCTAGTTGTGGGAATCCTCTGTTCTTGCAGCTGTTCCCATAGGTCTGGTCACAATGTTCCTATAAATCTCCAACCATAGGCATCTGGTCCCATCACTTCATGACAAATAGATGGGGAAACAGTGGAAACAGTGTCAGACTTTATTTTGGGGGGCTCCAAAATCACTGCAGATAGTGATTGCAGCCATGAAATTAAAAGACGCTTACTCCTTGGAAGGAAAGTTATGACCAACCTAGATAGTATATTCAAAAGCAGAGATACTACTTTGCCAACAAAGGTCCATCTAATCAAAGCTATGGTTTTTCCAGTAGTCATGTATGGATGTGAGAGCTGGATTGTGAAGAAAGCTGCTGCTGCTAAGTCGCTTCAGTTGTGTCCGACTCTGTGCGACCCCAGAGGTGGCAGCCCATCAGGCTCCCCTGTCCCTGAGATTCTCCAGGCCAGAACACTGGAGTGGGTTGCCATTTCCTCCTCCAATGCATGAAAGTGAAAAGTGAAAGTGAAGTTGCTCAGTCATGTCCGACTCTTAGCAACCCCATGGACTGCAGCCTACCAGGCTCCTCCATCCATGGGATTTTCCAGGCAGGAGTACTGGAGTGGGGTGTTATTGCCTTCTCCAGAAGAAAGCTGAGCACCAAAGAATTGATGCTTTTGAACTGTGGTGTTGGAGAAGACTCTTGAGAGTCCCTTGGACTGCAAGGAGATCCAACCAGTCCATTCTGAAGGAGATCAGCCCTGGGATTTCTTTGGAAGGAATGATGCTAAAGCTGAAACTCCAGTACTTTGGCCACCTCATGCGAAGAGTTGACTCATTGGAAAAGACTGATGCTGGGAGGGATTGGGGGCAGAAGGAGAGGGGGACAACAGAGGATGAGATGGCTGGATGGCATCATGGACTCGATGGACGCGAGTCTGAGTGAACTCTGGGAGTTGACAGTTGATGGACAGGGAGGCCTGGCGTGCTGCAGTTCATGGCGTCGCAAAGAGTCAGACACGACTGAGCAACTGGACTACACTGAACTGAATACAAGTGTTATTCTCTGTTCTGAGCTTTTTATCTCTATGAATGGGAAATTGTTATGCCTTTAAAGGTCAGGGCCTAGAGAATGGACTATCCTGTATATTTCAGGCAATAGAAAAAGCACAGAATACAAAGATTAAAGTAAAGGAAACATCTAATATGGAGTCAGATTTGTTCTTCTCTGTTACAGTAATGCTATTGACAACCAAGTTATACCCTTCATGGTGCCTCATACTCTGGAGGCAGGAATATAAAGCATTGTGACCAGAAATGTTTATAAAGTTTCTGTTTCTGCTGCTTCTTGCAAACTCTGCTCTTAGCTTTAGTCCATCTGTGTGTGTGTGTGTGTGTGTGTATGGTGGGGGTGTGCTAGCTAGAAGGATCTCACTTCCTTAAAAGCTTCACATCTACTCTTGGCATTATCTCCATGTGATGCTTTAATAGTGTTGCATTTGCTTATATTTTTATAAGTATTTAAAGTGTTTGTCAAATGTTATTATATTTGAAAACTTGTTTTGGCATTTCTTAATTTCTTTCTATGTGGAGAGGTTCAGAAATGGAAGTGACTCATGTCTTCCTGTGTCCACCCTGTGGGTGTATCTTGGCATTTCCTCTCCCTGCCTAGCACCATTGATCAGTGATCTACATGGAGCCCTGTTCCCCCTGCGCCAAATATTCTCTGCCCTCCCCTTACCTGTTTTCTTTTCACCTTCATTAGATTTTGCTGTCAAGGTTATGTGATTTATTAAGTAAATTAAATAACTTTCCTTCCACCTTTTTTGTACTTTCTGAAAAAGTTTATATAACATAGAGGTTAATCACACATTGACAATTTAAAGAAATCTACCAGGAAATCCACCAGAGTTCCAGGTCTGCTTTGATGGTGGTTCCCACATAACTTTTTCAGATCTTGTTCTTGTCAAGCCTTCTAAATCTAATTGCATTGATTTGCGTTGCAAAAGCCCTGATTATTTATATTTACTATGAGAAGCATTTTCTGGTGGTCAT
The DNA here is from genome assembly GCA_006410635.1 of Cephalophus harveyi. Lineage (NCBI taxonomy): Eukaryota > Metazoa > Chordata > Mammalia > Artiodactyla > Bovidae > Cephalophus > Cephalophus harveyi. Next base: position 182,522 of record SJYT01010802.1, on the reverse strand, counting down.
TTCCAAGTTTATTACCGTAAAATTGTGAATAGTTTTAATTGCCTTTGTACCTTTATCTCCGATGTTTATCACTTCCTCATATCCAATTTGCTAATTTTTTTGTTAAAGCTGTTTTCTTTATTGTATTTGCCAAATATTTTTCAATTTTGTTTCTTGTCAAAGAACCAGGTTTTTTATTAATTCATTTTTTTTACTAACTTATTTTTTCTGCTTCTATATTCAAGATAATTTTCTTTGTTAAATTTTTTATATAAAGAGAAAGAATATTTATGGTTATGATGGGCTTCCCTGGTGGCTCAGTTGGTAGGGAATCTGCCTGCAATGGAGGAGACCTGGATTTGATCCCTGGGTCAGGAAGATCCCCTGGAGAAGGAAATGGCTACCCACTCCAGTATTCTTGCCTGGGAAATGCCATGGACAGAGGAGCCTGGTGGGCTACAGCCCATGGGTAGCAAAAGGTCGGACACAACTTAGTGACTAAAGCAGCACAAGGCTATGATGTTTCCTCTGAGTTTAACTATTTTTTTTAAAGCAGACTTTATATTTTAGAGCAGTTTTATGTTCACAGTAAAATTGATTGGAAAGTATAGAGATTTCCCATAAACTCCCCTCTCCCCACATACGTTGCTCCCCCATTATCAACATCCCCCAGCAGAGTGGTATGTTTGCTACAGTTGTCAAGCCTACATTGACACATCACAATTACCTGAAGACCACAGTTTACATTAGGCTTCACTTTTATTGTCATACATTCTGTATATAGAATGGGTTTGGACAAATGCAAAATGACGTGCATCTATCCTTATAGTATCAGAGAGTATTTTCACTGCCCTGAAATCCTCTGTGCTCCAGCAAAAGAAACTATAAGCAAGGTGAAAAGACAACCCTCAGAATGGGTGAAAATAATAGCAAATAAAACAACTGACAGAGGGTTAATTTCCAAAATATACAAGCAGCTCATACAACTCAACACCAGAAAAACAAACAACCCAATCAAAAAGTGGGGAAAAGACCTAAACAGACATTTTTTTCAAAGAAAAAATACAGATGGCTAACAAACACATGAAAAGGTGCTCAACATCACTCATTATTAGAGAAATGCAAATCAAAACCACAATGAGATATCACCTCACACTGGTCAGAATGGCCATCATCAAAAAGTCCACAAACAATAAATGCTGGAGAGGGTGTGGAGAAAGGGAGCGCTCTTACACTGTTGGTGGGAATGTAAATTGATACAGCCACAATGGAAGATGGAGATTCCTTAAAAAACTGGGAATAAAACCACCATATGACCCAGCAATCCCACTCCTAGGCATATACCCTGAAGAAACCAAAATTTAAAAAGACGCATGTATCCCATTGTTCATTGAAGCACTATTTACAGTAGCTAGAACATGGAAGCAACCTAGATGCCCATTGACAGATGAATGGATAAAGAAGCTATGGTACATGTACACAATGGAGTATTAGTCAGCCACAGAAAGGAACACATTTGAGTCAGTTCTGATGAGGTGGATGAATCTAGCGAGTGAAGTGAGTCAGAAAGAGAAAGATAAATATAGTATTTTAATGCATATATATATATGGAATCTAGAAAAATGGTACTGAAGAATTAATTTGCAGGGCAGCAGTGGAGAAACAGACATAGAGAATAGTCTTATGGACATAGGGAGCGGGGAGGAGAGGGTGAGATATATGGAGAGAATAACATGGAAACTTACATTACCATATGTAACATTGATAGTCAACAGAGATTTGCTGTATGGCTTAGGAAACTCAAACAGGGGCTTTGTATCAACCTAGAGGGGTGGGATGGAGAGGGAGACGGGAGGGAGGTTCAAAAGGGAGGGGATAAATGTGTATCTATGACTGATTCATGTTGAGGTTTGACAGAAAACAACAAAATTCTGTAAAGCAATTACCCTTCAATAAAAAGATAATTTAAAAATCCTCTGTGCTCTACCTGTTCATCTCTCCTTTTTTATCTCATCTTTGAGCAGTTGGTTTCAAAAGTGATCTCATTATTGTTTTTCTCAAAATAGCCTGCCATTATATTCTTAAATTTCTTCTTAAACCCCTGCTACTTTAAAGGGTATTTTTTTTTTTTTTAATATCCAGCTGATTAGGGTTTTAAAAATAATTGTTTTAGTATAAAACTTTGAATTTTGGATTTTATCATTTGAGATCACAGAAGATGGATTGAAAATTTTTCTGAGCAAAATTTTATTAGGCATGTCCAACTCTTTGCGACCTCATGGACTGTAGCCAGTCAGGTTCCTCTGCCCATGGAATTTTTCAAGCAAGAATACTGCAGTGGGCTGCCATTTCCTACTCCAGGGGGCCCTCTGACCCAGGGATAGAATCCACATCTCCTGTAGCTTCTGCTTTGTCAGGCAGATTGTTTACCACCAAGCCAACTGGGAAGTTCTTGACATCATAAATCATCTGCAGATACAAAGATTATGTAATCTTTGGAAATACATTCATTGAAATGAAAAAAAATTTTATTAGGCAATTTGTTTTTGTTAATTAGCATTTTATCAGTTTTATAACTTTCACAAACTGATCATATTGTTTTAATCATCTGTATTATTACTGGATTTTTTTCCTGTCAGTTATTGAAAGAAGGATGTTAAAAAATCTTCCACTATCTCTGTGGCTTTGCCTATCTTCCCTTTAGTTTCTTTGATTAAAAAATGTTTTTTTACTTGTTTAAGCTGAGTCTTAGTTGCAGCCTGCAGGATCTTTAGTTGCAACATGTGGGATCTAGTTCCCTGACCTGGCCCAGGGATAGAACCTGGGCCCCTTGCATTGAGAGTGGAGTATCTCAGCCACTCTCTTAGACGGCAGGGACTTCCCTGGTTTCTTTGATTAAAAAAAAAATGTGTTTTGAAGATCACTTATGAGTTGCATGCATTTATTTTCTTGACAAATTAATCCTTTTATTATTAGGAAGGGACCCTCTTTAGTAATGGTCTTTGACTTAAAGTAATACTCTTTGACCCAAAGAGTCAATATTCTTTGTCTTAAAACTCTAGTAATACTCTTTTACTTAAAAGCTACTTTGATAGGTATATAGCCATACCAACCTTGGTGGCTCAGACAGTCAAGAATTTGCTTGCTATGCAGGAGACTCTGGAGAAGGCAATGGCACCCCACTCTAGTACTCTTGCCTGGAAAATCCCATGGACGGAGGAGCCTGGTAGGCTGCAGTCCATGGGGTCGCTGAGGGTCGGACACGACTGAGCGACTTCACTTTCACTTTTCACTTTCATGCATTGGAGAAGGAAATGTCAACCCACTCCAGTGCTCTTGCCTGGAGAATCCCAGGGACGGGGGAGCCTGATGGGCTGCTGTCTATGGGGTCGCACAGAGTCGGACACGACAGAAGCAACTTAGCAGCAGCAGCAGCAGCAGCAGCAGGAGACTCAGGTTTGATTCCTGAGTCAGGAAGATCCCCTGGAGAAGGGAATGGCAGCCCACTCCAGTATTCTTGTCTGGAGAACCCTATGGACAGAGGAGCCTGGTGAGCTACAGTCCATGGGGTCACAAAGAGTTGGATACGACTGAGCGACTAACGCACAATTCTGTCATGATTAAAATTTGCATGGTATGTTCCACTCTTTTGCTTTCAACCTGTGTCTTTAACTATATATTTCATCTTGCTTCTGTATTCAGTCTGGCAAATTGACCCTTAATTGCTATATTTAATCCATTTTCATTCATTGTCATTATTATATGGTTGGATTTATGTCTCCCAATTGAATTGGTTATTATCCATCTCATTAATTCTTTATTCTCTTGATTTTTTTTGTCCCTAACTTAAAAACTTTATTGAAATTTGACGTACAAAAAAACTGTCTATATGAGTGCACGTCTATAAAATCATCACCACAATCAGTGCCTTGGTCCTATCCGTCACCTCCAGAGGCTTCCTCCTACTTTCTCTTTGCTTTTTTTTTCATGTGTGCTGCTGCTGCTAAGTCGCTTCAGTCGTGTCCAACTCTGTGCAACCCCATAGACGGCAGCCCACCAGGCTCCCCCGTCCCTGGGGTTCTCCAGGCAAGAACACTGGAGTGGGTTGCCATTTCCTTCTCCAATGCATGAAAGTGAAAAGTGAAAGTGAAGTCGCTCAGTCGTGTCCGACCCTCAGCGACCCCATGGACTGCAGCCCACCAGGCTACTCCATCCATGGGATTTTCCAGGCAAGAGTACTAGAGTGGGGTTGCTTTTTTTTTTTTTTTTCATCATGTGTACTTCTGTGTTTTTATTGCTTTTATCTTTTTTTAAATAAGAACACTTAAGATCTGTACTCTCAGTAAATTTTGAAGAATACAATAGCATATTATCAACTGTAGACTATGCTATACAATAGCTTCCCTCATAGCTCAGTTGGTAAAGAATCTGCCTGCAATGCAGGAGACCTGGGTTTGATTCCTGGGTCAGGAAGCCCCTGGAGAAGGAACTGGCAACCCACTCCAGTATTCTTGCCTAGAGAATCCCCGTGGACAGAGGCGGCTGGCAGGCTACAGTCCACGGGGTCGCAAGAGTCGGACACGACTTAGCGACTAAACCACCACCATACGGTCGACCTTTAGGACTTCCCTGGTGGCTCAGAGGGTAAAGCGTCTGTCTACAATGCGGGAGACCTGGGTGGAGCCCTGGGTTGGGAAGATCCCCTGGAGAAGGAAATGGCAATCCACTCCAGTACTGTTGCCTGGAAAATCCCATGGACAGAGGAGCCTGGTACGCTACAGTCGATCTTTAGGACTTATTTATCTTAGTTTAAACTTTGTACCTTTTGACTGATACCCCTGTCTCCCCTCCCTCCATTTTCTGCCCATTTTTGGGGTGTGAGAACTGTGTAATAATATTTAATATTCTGTTTTATTTCTTATATTGACTTTTTATATCTTTGTTATATTTCTTGTAGTGGTTGTTCATGCCGTCTAACAATACATCCTTCATGAGCTATGTAAGAATTTCATTTGTTCCAGCCCATATTTTGTGTTCTCATTGTCTTATGTTATAATACCCACAATGCATACTATTATTTTTGGTTTAAATGATCAGTATGGTTAAAAATTATTTTAGAATATTATATACATGCATGCATGCACATATACACATTACTACAAAGATGAAGTCTTTTATAGTAACTATTTGCACTGATATTTACCCTTCTTGTTGGTTTTTATTCCTTCCTGCAAATCTGGGGTTCAATCTGGTATGTTGTTTCCCTTCAGAAAGATATAACTCTTTAAGTTTGGAAAGTCTTCTTAGCATTTCTTGTAGTGCAAGTGTACTGGAGACAAGTTTTTAAAGTTCTTATGTGTCTGGAAATGCCATCATTTTGACTTCAGTTTTGAAGCAACTTGGTATTGGATATAGTATTTCACATTAACAGTTTTTTCTCTTTCAGCGTTAAAAGAGCTATTCCATTACCTTTTGCCCTAGTTGTTTCTGGTGAGAAATAATATGTCCCTTTTCGCTGGTTACTCTTAAAATTTGCTCTTTATTTTTGATTTTCAGTAGTTTGATCATGATGTGCTGATGTGTGGTTTTCTTTTAATCTGTCCTACTTGAGATTTGCTGGGTTTCTTGGATTTATGAATTTGGAAGTTCACTGACCATTATCTGCCTGAATAATTTTCTGCTCTTTTCTTTTTTTCACTCTCCTTCTGGGACTCCAACTACACATATATTAAGATACTAGATATTTGATATTGCCTCACAGATGGATCTCAAATTCTTTGTATTGTTCTTTTCTCTCATTTTTCCTTTGGTTTCCATCTGAAAATTTCTATTGCCCTGTCTGTAAGTTTGCTGATTTTTTTTCTTTGGTGAGTCCAGCCTGCCATTAAGGCCATCTGTTGAGTCCTTTATTTGTAATGTAATTTTTAATTTCCAACATTTCTATTTGATTCTGTTACAATTTCTATGTCTCTGGAAATTACTCGTCTCATTGTTTTCCACCTTCTTACTAGGTCCTTTGGGCTTCCCTTGTGACTCAGCTGGTAAAGAATCCGCCTGCAATGTGGGAGACCTGGGTTCAGTCCCTGGATTGAGAAGATCCCCTGGAGAAGGAAAAGGTTACCCGCTCCAGTATTTTGGCCTACAGAATTCTATGGACTGTATAGTCCATGCAAAGAGTCGGACACAGCTGAGCAACTTGCAGTTTCATTTCACTTCACTATGTCCTTTAACATTACTTTCATAGTTATTCTAAAATCATTGCCTGAAAAATTCAAAATTTGGATCAGAGCTTACTATTTGCTTCTATTGATTATTTCTTCTTTTGATCATAAATTATATTTTCTGATTGTTCAGATGTTTTGTGATTTTGTATAAAATAACAGAGAGTGAAGTAAAGAATATTTACCTCCAGGTAGGGACATTAAAATTGAGGAGCTGAGTTAAAGTTGTGAAATTGGGGCTGAGTTTTATTTCATCTTTCTTTGAGTGACAAATAGATGAAACTGTTTTGAGACTATAATCAGGACTTTTCCTTCTCTAGGCCTTGGGGATCTGAGTACTGCTATGATTCTGGAGAATTCTTTGTTCTTTTCAGCTGGGTGACCAGTTTTCTGAGCCATAGGTAGTCTCTCCTATTGCATTACAGGTTATCAGGATTCTGAGTTAAGAGGCATTTTCTTTGCTCTCTGCTTTTGCTCCAGGCTTATTGTACCTGTATAGAAAGGTTTTCCTAGAACAGTTTCTCTCAGCCACCCTTCCCTGCCTCCATCTCTTGGAAGCTGGCAATCCCGTGTACCTCGTATTGATTTTTCTCAGCTTTCCTACTCTGCTCTCACTCTGCCTTCACAGATTGGCTGCCTTGAACTTGGTGGGGCCCCACATGCTTCAGGTGATGTTTCTCTCAGATCTCCTGTTTGGCATCTCATCCTTTGGCATGTTGCTCTGAAAACTCGGTGAAGTCTGTGGGGAAGCAGTTGGGAATAGACTGAGTTTGAGACTGGGACTCCTTGGAATTCCAGTGATTCCAGTCCACACACGGTTGTTAAAAGGGCTTTTACAGTTTCAGCTGGTTTCTCATTATCCACAACTACGGAGGATTCTTCCTCCTCCTGACACTACCAGAGACCAGAAGTGAGAGAAGCTGTAGGTATCTTATCTCCCTCAAATAGCTAGTCATGTTTGATGGTTGAGCTTACTTTGCATCCAGTGTTCCCTGACAGGCTCCAAAAAACTATGGTTTTGTAGTTTATCCAGATTGTTTTAGTTGTTAGGGGGAGAGTGAGAAGCTCTTGCAACTTTCTACGTCCTACCCAGAAGCAGACTCAACACAACATGTTACCATTATTGTTTAAACCTGTTTTCAATTTACTTTGTCTAGTATTGGTACATCATGGATCTATTGATATATCCCCTGGCAATTGTGTTTCTGTCAATATGTGTATATGAATAGGTTTTTTTTTTATATTACGTAATTTGTTGTCATAGTCGGCAAATGAATATTCAGATTGTTTTGCTCAGAAAGCATTGGATTGAATAAATAAATCCTAGAATAATTCTTTAGCATACCCCTCAACAAACAAATGAAACCCATAAAAATAAATAATTCTGTGGCAAATTCAGTTGATTTTATCTGTGACAATATAAAATTATTTGATTTAGTGATCTGTCTTAAATTCTACTTCTATATCCATGTTGTTAATTCTGTTGTCTCTGTGCTCATGTTTCTTTTTACATTTCATTCAGTTCAGTTCAGTCGCTCAATTGTGTCCGACTCTTTGCGACCCCATGAATTGCAGCACGCCAGGCCTCCCTGTCCATCACCAACTCCTGGAGTTCACTCAGACTCATATCCATCAAGTCGGTGATACCATCCAGCCATCTCATCCTCTGTCGTCCCCTTCTCCTCCTGCCCCCACTCCCTCCCAGCATCAGAGTCTTTCCAATGAGCCAACTCTTCACATGAGGTGGCCAAAGTATTGGAGTTTCAGCTTTGGCATCATTCCTTCCAAAGAATACCCAGGACTGATCTCCTTTAGAATGGACTGGTTGGATCTCCTTGCAGTCCAAGGGACTTATAATCATAAGGGATTTGATTTAGGTCATACCTGAATGATCTAGTGGTTTTCCCTACTTTCTTCAATTTAAGTCTGAATTTGGCAATAAGGAGTTCATGATCTGAGCCACAGTCATCTCCTGGCCTTGTTTTTGCTGACTGTATAGAGCTTCTCCATCTTTGGCTGCAAAGAATATAATCAATCTGATTTTGATGTTGACCATCTGGTGGTGTCCATATAGAGAGTCTTCTCTTGTGTTGTTGGAAGAGGGTGTTTGCTATGACCAGTGCATTCTCTTGGCAAAACTCCATTAGCTTTTGTCCTGCTTCTTTCCATATTCCAAGGCAAATTTTCCTGTTACCCCAGGTGTTTCTTGAGTTCCTACTTTTGCATTCCATTCCCCTATAATGAAAAGGACATCTTTTTTGGGTGTTGGTTCTAAAAGATCTTGTAGGTCTTCATAGAACCATTCAACTTCAGCCTCTTCAGCATTGCTGGTTGGGGCATAGAGTTGGATTACCGTGATATTGAATGGTTTGCATTGGAAATGAACAGAGATCATTCTGTCATTTTTGAGATGGCATCCAAGTACTGCATTTCAGACTGTTTTGTTGATCATGATGGCTACTCCATTTCTTCTAAGCGATTCCTGCCCACAGTAGTAGATATGATGGTCATCTGAGTTAAATTCACCCATTCCAGTCCATTTTAGTTTGCTGATTCCTAAAATGTTGACGTTCACTCTTGCCATCTCCTGTTTGACCACTTCCGATTTGCCTCGACATTCCAGGTTCCTATGCAATATTGCTGTTTAAAGCATCGGACCTTGCTTCTATCACCAGTTACCTCCACAGCTGGGTATTGTTTTTGCTTTGGCTCTATCCCTTCATTCTTTCTAGAGTTATTTCTCCACTGATCTCTAGTAACATATTGGGCACCTAGTGACCTGGGGAGTTCCTCTTTCAATATCCTATCATTTTGCCTTTTCATACTGTTCATGGAGTTCTCAAGGCAAGAATATTGAAGTGGTTTGCCATTCCCTTCTCCAGTGGACCACGTTCCATCAGACCTCTTCGCCATGCCTGCCCATCTTGGGTGGCATGGCTTAGTTTCACTGAGTTAGACAAGGCTGTGGTCCGTGTGATCAGATTGACTAGTTTTCTGTGATTACCACAGTCCTATTGTATTTAGCATTTGGGGGCCATGTATTTTATATTTGAGATATAACTTTCAAATATTTTTATTTGTTCATTTGGCTGCGCCAGGCCTTAGTTGTGGCACATAGGATCTTCGGGTTTTATTGCAGCATGCAGGATCTGTGGCTGTGGCATGTGAACTCTTAGTTGTGAAACACAGACTTTTAATTGCATGTGAACTCTTTAGTTGTGGCAAGTAGACTCTAGTTTCCTGCTGCTGCTGCTAAGTCGCTTCAGTCGTGTCCGACTCTGTGCGACCTCATAGACAGCAGCCCACCAGGCTCCCCCGTCCCTAGGATTCTCCAGGCAAGAACACTGGAGTGGGTTGCCATTTCCTTCTCCAGTGCATGAAAGTGAAAAGTGAAAGGGAAGTCGCTCAGTTGTGTCCGACTCTTGCGACCCCATGGACTGCAGCCTACCAGGCTCCTCCGTCCGTGGGATTCTCCAGGCAAGAGTACTGACCAGAGGTTAAACCCTGGCCCCCTGTATTGGGAATGTGGAATCTTAATCACTGGACTACCAGGGAAGTCTCTAGATATAACTCTTAAAAGCAAAAAAGTTTAAGATTTTGTTTTTCAATTTAATCTGAGGCTTTGAAGAAATTTTAGCCATTTATGTTTATTGTCATAATTTGATACTTAGACTTTACATATTTATCATATATTTATTGAACACCTTTCTGGAAATAAATACATGAACAAAGCAGAATCTTTGCATTTTGGGAGATCACACAGTCTAGTAAAAGACTGTGATAATCACCACCAACAGTAACTGTAACCAGGGAAAATGAAATACTGTTATGAGGACTGACTCTAGAGAAAAACTGATTTAAAATTCTGTTATTCAGTCCAATTGATATGATACTAAAAATATGCTTATTCCTTGTTTCTTTTTATGGTTACACAGAAGACCTTTTTCCCTATCAAGTGATATGTTGTAAAAATAAAAGAGTTTTCTTGGATCCTATACTCAGTGTATGATGTTTCTGGAAGAATAATTGTATCTTTGTAACCATTGGATCATTTCAGTGTTACTTCAATGTAATTTTTGCCTAGAGGTTGAGGATCAGGTATGTAATAGGATACCATTTCGTAGGCCAGTGGAGTGTTTCTACCCTAAAAAAGAATACCTTTTTCAAATAAATGAGCAAGTTTCCATCAAACAGTTAAGACCTTTTTGATTTTGGTGGAAGTAGGGAGCAGATCTGAGGAGAGAAAAGTTAAAATGTAACTACTTCAGATAATTTGCCTCTGAAGACAGAGGAAGCTGTCTTTTACAATACTGCTGGCCTGGTCTGTTGATGGGAGGCCTAGAAGGATTTCTGGTCTGGCCCTCTAGCCTTGCTCAGGACAGGGAGCATCTAGATCAGTGGATCTGTCACTGTGTCTGTTAGAGGACGATGGAGAACGTTTTCACCCTGGATCTTTGGACCAAAAGCCAAGGATGAGTGAGTGTATCCATCTGCCTTGATAGATATCACAGAGGCTGGCCTGTAATTCCAACCTCAGGACTCAGGACTCTGCTGTTCTTTTCAACTGGAGAGGATGCTGGCAGAACTCAATTACTTTGTTAAGAGCAGCTGGCAGCTCATGCAAAAAAGTGACCTGGTTTTCTCCAGTCCGTAGTAGAGCCCACCTTTCCAGGATGAAAAAAGTCCCCTCGCTCCTTATTCCTGACTCTCACATGGCTGTTAGTCAGGCATGCTGGCTGAACCCTGCCTTCTTTGCCCTCTTTAACCCCTCCACCCTTCAGACTTAGGGTCACTTGGGTGTCGTATTAAAAAGGAACCAAATGGATGACCAACATTGGAGCCAGCACCAGTTTAGAGCTCCCAGTTCACAGGGTAACTATACGTTCCAGGTTGCCTGGGACAGTCACCCTCTACACTTGGTGTTTCAGCATAATTATGAATAGCTTTCCTTTTCCCTATCAGTAGTGTCCAGATTTAGACAAGAAATGGTATGGTTACTCTGACTTTTCATCTGTGACAAGACCCATTCTTTGGCTTATACTGACACCTGTAGGCTTGCAAAATGGCTTTGAAGAAAATGACAAAGTGCCAGGATTTCCCCTAACCTCAGCCTCCAGGATTTCAGCCCACCTCCTGAGGATCTGAGAGCCCTGCCTGTGGGGCGTATTCAGAAGAGGGCCAAGGCGGGGAAAGACTTCACCGGAAAATGCTGCTCACTCTGCTGCGTGAGGGTCCAGGACTGTACTGACACTTGGAGTGACTTTTTTTTTTCTGTTTCAAATTCTTTATTATGCGTCATGGTTGCACAATTTCAGGCTGTGGAGCGACGTTTTGATTACTCCTGTTGGCAGCAGGACTCACTCTCAGTTTCAGGTGAAACGAGAGCCCAAACAGCTCTATGAGCTCTGACGAAGGTGCCTGGGTCGGGAGGCGTGAGACTCTGGGCTGGGGAATCTCGGGGCTGTGGGTTTTCATGGCTGGGGAGTCTTGGAAAGAGAACGTAGGCAGGTCAGTTTCAAGGTCCCCCAGCTCATCTGTTGGAAATTAGATGACCCTGGGTTTCCTTGGACCAAGAAAATGCGGACAGTGGAGGGCGGATGTGAGCTGCAGTACCCTGGGGCTCCCATGCTCTCATCTCCCTCAGGCCCCGTCTTGACACCTGGATTCCAGTTTGAACATTGAAAACAACACAGTACACTTAAAAAAAAATTACATTCAGAGGCCAGGATAGCTTCAGGCAGGACTAGTCAGTGTGCTGGCGTGTCACAGCGATGGATCTGAGACAGATTAAACCGTGGCCTCCCGAGCCTAACAGCCCCGAGGGCGCCCCCTCTCCCTGCGTGAGGCTGCCTTTGAGGGGGGCCCTGTCCCCCCAGAGGCCACCCCCTCCCCCTGCCTCACATCCCCGAGCAATGAAAATAGACCGTTGCCAAGCTAAGAAAGGAAGGCTGGAAAGGGCGCTGCCTCCTTGGAGTGGACCAGGCTGGGGAAGGGAAGCACAGGATGCCTGACTTCCGGCTATTCTTGTGGGGGTTACTGGCGCTCTTGTTTTTGTCGTCTTCTTCTTTTTTAAGACACTAATGTTGTAAAGTCCCTGGCAAGACAGAAACCTTGGCATTCACCAATTCCCTTGGAAAGGGCTTGCACTGGATTCTTCCAGACTGTGAGAAAACCCTGGCCGTGCCCCCTGACCTGCATCTCAGGGAAAGGGGGGTGGCGAGCGGGCTGCCTTCTGGCTGTCACTCGCTGAATGAACAGACCATAATGAGTCAATTCTCTGCCGTCTGCTATTTAAAACAACGGGTTCCTTCCTGTTTCCTACGCGCTGACTGAGGCTTCTTCTGTGTTAGGGGAAAAAAAAAGAATTCAGGGATAAAGTGGGCCCTCTGAGCCTGAATGAGCCATACATCTCGGCCCACAGTGGCACAAAAGCTCCTAACTGTTTTATCTGTACAGATGGCTCTAATTTGGTGTTGGTGGCATGACTCTGTGAGCTAATTTTCCAAATACTTGGTTCATTAAAGTGGAAGGAAAAAAAAAAACAAAAAACCCTGTAAGCCAAGTGAGACTCCTCAAAAAAATAGAAGTCCTGAATGTTTCACTGCAGTGTTGCTTCCGACAGGGCAGGAGGTGGGGGGGTGAGAGCCTCCAGGCCACAACTGAAGAGGCTCTGGACGCTGGCTCCTTTGTCCCCCACCCCAGGGAAGTCCAGGCACCCCCTGGGAGTAAACCCCTCACCTCTTGCCCATGACCTGGTCCTGGGGGGAGCTGGACGGAAGGGACAAGTGAGGCCTCAGATGATGAGCTGGGGTCTCGTGATGCCACGTCAGGGGCTGACTGGGGCTTTTTCTGTTTCCCCAGCCAAGTGTAAGGGATGTTAGGAGGGGTGTGACTGTGGTGAGTTTTAGCAGCAGCCGGAGGCAGGGCAGCCCTTCCCCCTGCCCCACCCCCCACCTCCGGTACACTGCCTTGCTTCTGCTGGGGCCTGAGACTGCATCATCCCCTGGTGTCCACAGCCCGGTGGCTTTGGGGCTGGGGCTTCCTGGGGGTGACAGAGAAGCTTCGGGAGCACTTGGAACACTGCAGGGGTATCTGCTCGCTCGCTTCTGTAGCAAGCATGCTGAGCCCTGGCGCTGGTCTTGGGACACATAAGATTAGTGACTCCTGTCCCCTCCAGAAGGGGTCGTCATCTCCACCCCCTGCCTCTTCCGTCAAGGCAGACACATAAGAGATGCAGAAGGTCTTCACTCCGCCCAGCAAGCAGGCGCGGTGCCACACTGGGGGCGCTGTGGAGCCTAGTCACAGCTGGTGGAGAGGGAAAAGCGCCGAAAACCTGTGTGCGATGTGCTTAAGAAGTGGTGACAGGTGTCGTCTCCTAAGTGCAAAGACGTGTCAACTCTAAATAATCACGCATATGAAGGAACAGATGGGCATAGTCTACACATGCATGTGCACGTGTGGGTACATGGGTGTTCTGTGGGGGTGTGGGAGGAGGAAGGTGGGGTGCATGGCTTTGCCAGGTGGGCTGGGACGAGACTGAGAAAAGTCTGTGGGCAAAGAGGAGCCTAGAAAAGTTTTTAGAGCTCAAAACAGGTAAGAGTTGGTTGGAATGAAATAAGCAGACAGGTATTCCCAAAGTTCCTTGTAGATACCATTGGGGAAGTGCTGGAGGGATGCTGGCTGGTGAGGACGTGGCCGCGGGGACAGAGGGAGGGACTGGGGCTGCGGAGACACAGCCAGAGGCCCGGCCAGAGCTGGAGCAGCAGGGGTGGCGGGGAGGGCAGGGGCCGATGGCCCGCAGACCACCGCCTGGGTGCTGAACGTGGGGAGCAGCAGAGTCAGGGGAAGTAGGTGAGTTCCATGTTGTTGAACCATGGTTCTGAGGGGCAGTAGGACCAAGCCCGTCCCACGGTCACCGGGCCTTGTAAACGGAGGGGAGGGACAGGCAGGGCCTTGGAGGCAAGGCAGCAGGGGCCGATGGAGGAGACAGATGCTGGGCAGGGAGGGGTGGGCACGGAGCCCGCCTGCGGTGGGGGAAAAAAAAAAAACAAAAAACCCTGTAAGCCAAGTGAGACTCCTCAAAAAAATAGAAGTCCTGAATGTTTCACTGCAGTGTTGCTTCCGACAGGGCAGGAGGTGGGGGGGTGAGAGCCTCCAGGCCACAACTGAAGAGGCTCTGGACGCTGGCTCCTTTGTCCCCCACCCCAGGGAAGTCCAGGCACCCCCTGGGAGTAAACCCCTCACCTCTTGCCCATGACCTGGTCCTGGGGGGAGCTGGACGGAAGGGACAAGTGAGGCCTCAGATGATGAGCTGGGGTCTCGTGATGCCACATCAGGGGCTGACTGGGGCTTTTTCTGTTTCCCCAGCCAAGTGTAAGGGATGTTAGGAGGGGTGTGACTGTGGTGAGTTTCAGCAGCAGCCGGAGGCAGGGCAGCCCTTCCCCCTGCCCCACCCCCCACCTCCGGTACACTGCCTTGCTTCTGCTGGGGCCTGAGACTGCATCATCCCCTGGTGTCCACAGCCCGGTGGCTTTGGGGCTGGGGCTTCCTGGGGGTGACAGAGAAGCTTCGGGAGCACTTGGAACACTGCAGGGGTATCTGCTCGCTCGCTTATGTAGCAAGCATGCTGAGCCCTGGCGCTGGTCTTGGGACACATAAGATTAGTGACTCCTGTCCCCTCCAGAAGGGGTCGTCATCTCCACCCCCTGCCTCTTCCATCAAGGCAGACACATAAGAGATGCAGAAGGTCTTCACTCCGCCCAGCAAGCAGGCGCGGTGCCACACTGGGGGCGCTGTGGAGCCTAGTCACAGCTGGTGGAGAGGGAAAAGCGCCGAAAACCTGTGTGCGATGTGCTTAAGAAGTGGTGACAGGTGTCGTCTCCTAAGTGCAAAGACGTGTCAACTCTAAATAATCACGCATATGAAGGAACAGATGGGCATAGTCTACACATGCATGTGCACGTGTGGGTACATCGGTGTTCTGTGGGGGTGTGGGAGGAGGAAGGTGGGGTGCATGGCTTTGCCAGGTAGGCTGGGACGAGACTGAGAAAAGTCTGTGGGCAAAGAGGAGCCTAGAAAAGTTTTTAGAGCTCAAAACAGGTAAGAGTTGGTTGGAATGAAATAAGCAGACAAGTATTCCCAAAGTTCCTTGTAGATACCATCGGGGAAGTGCTGGAGGGATGCTGGCTGGTGAGGACGTGGCCGCGGGGACAGAGGGAGGGACTGGGGCTGCGGAGACACAGCCAGAGGCCCGGCCAGAGCTGGAGCAGCAGGGGTGGCGGGGAGGGCAGGGGCCGATGGCCCGCAGACCACCGCCTGGGTGCTGAACGTGGGGAGCAGCAGAGTCAGGGGAAGTAGGTGAGTTCCATGTTGTTGAACCATGGTTCTGAGGGGCAGTAGGACCAAGCCCGTCCCACGGTCACCGGGCCTTGTAAACGGAGGGGAGGGACAGGCAGGGCCTTGGAGGCAAGGCAGCAGGGGCCGATGGAGGAGACAGATGCTGGGCAGGGAGGGGTGGGCACGGAGCCCGCCTGCGGTGGGGGTGGGGGCAGATGGCTCAGGGTCAGAGGTAGGGGGCACAGGACTTCCTGCCACAAACGTGAGTCCTTCCTGCTCTGGCTCCGGTTTGGAGATCTGGACTCAGGGGTCTGTGCGTGTTAGTCGTTCAGTCATGTCTGACTCTTTACAACCCCACAGACTGTAGCCCGCCAGGCTTCTCTGCCATGGAATTCTCCAGGCAAGAATACTGGCGTGGGCTGCTATTTGCTTCTCAGAGGATCTTCCTGACCCAGGGACTGAACCCTGGTCTCCTGCATTGCAGGAATATTCTTTACTGTTTGAGCTACAGGGAGGTCAGGGGGCTTGTGGGGGCCAGATGAGGGGGGAGAGCGCAGGTGTGGGGCCAGGTGGGGCCACGGGGAGGGACGTGTGTCCCCCTAACATACCCACCCACAGTCAGACCCCACGGCCAACTCCACATCCTGGACTTGAGCCCTGATTTCTTGTTTCAGGAGGGTCCTCCTGGAGTGGGTGGGAGTGAGGGTTGGTTGGTGGCTCCTCTTTCCAGGGAAGGGTGGAGAATTTTCTTGGTATCAGTGGTATAAGAATGGGGCACCTTGTACCATGAGTTTCTCAGGGTACAAGGCTCCCCTTTTTCTCAGAGGCATGTAGTATGGGAGTAGGGATTCTTACAGGGAGAGGAAAAGGAAGAAGATTGTAGTTTCGACCAAGAAGAATGGCCCAAACCAGTGGGAGCCTGGAGTCAACAGTTGTGAGTGGAAAAGCACCCTTCCTCTAGTTCTACTGAAGGGCCTTTGGCCTTTACCAGAAAGGGGAACCTGGGAGAAGACTTCAGAGAAGATAAAGAAGGATAAATGGCCCAGGTGGGGTCTCTGCTTCTTCCCCTGAAACATCTGGATGAGTCACTGTGTCTGGATGAGGCAAGACCACCTACTGTAGCACAGGGGTGTCCTGGAGGTGTTCCAGGTGTGATGGGAACCAGGACTGGAAGGTAAGGTCTGAGCCTCCCTGAAGGAGCTGTGGGCAACTAAAAACGAGGTCAGGGATGGGTCAGTGGTGAAGCTGTCAGGAAGGTCTGAGGTGTGAGCCAACGCCCAAGGGTTGTGTACCCAGGGAAGGGAGTGGGAAGCCAGTCCCACAGCAGAGCACACCGGAGACTCTTGCCTTCATTATGCTTGGAGAGAAGAGAGCAAGGAGCTCGAGCTTGGTCTGGGGGATGCATATGGGTGGAGTTAGAATGAGCTTGGAGTCATGAAAACCCGTCAAGCCTTTAGACTGGTGTGTGTAGGCCACCCTGGTCCCCACACTCTGAAAAAAGTAGCTTTGTCCCCTAAACCAGCGGTCCCCAACCTTTTTGGCATCAGGGCCCAGTTTTGGTGAAGACAGTTTTTCCAAGGACGGGGTGTGGAGGGACGGTTCTCAGGCGGTGATGTGAGTGATGACAGATGCAGCTGCCATCCACTGGCCCACCCCTCACCTCCTGTTGTGTGGCCCAGTTCCTAACAGGCCACGGCCCAGGGGTCGGGACCCCGGCCCAGATGGCTTGCTGGGAGTATGCTCCGTAAGTAACTCCCTGCAGACCTGGGGGAGCCTCTGCCCCAGTCTTGTGATCTGAAGAAGTTGCTTCAGGGAGTCTGGGGGAGCTTCCCACCCCAGTAAGAAGCCCACACCCACACGGCCTGTGGGGTCACTTGAAAGTTGCATGTTCCCAGTGGGACAGCTGCAGTGCAGGGGGCCACCCGGCCTGCTTTATGCGTCTAGGAGTGAAAAAGACACCCGCATTTCAGGGCCTTGTGCTTGTGTTTTGTGTGTGTTTGTATGGGTACCGTGGACTACTCTGTCGATTTGGTGAAGCCTGTAGATTTCTCCCCAGAAATGTGTGTGTGTTTAATCAAAAAGCATTTTCTGGCGGGTTATCTGAAAGTGGGTAAAATAGGGTACTAGATTAAAATTCATAGTCAAATACAGTTAGTAAAATATGAAAATCATGGTAATGTGTACACTTCTTTATTAGTCCATTATAAAATAAGATACAGGGGGAGATGTCATAACCAGAATCTTTTTGAAGTAGCGATGAGTATGAGGATATTTTGATATAGACAAAGTAAGTTGTAACTTGATGTGAAAATGTCTAATTTCTATTACAAATACTACCAGTACTAATGTGACTTATTGACTACATTTATTATTGAAGAAAGTGCTAAGTTTAGAGAAAATGAAGATGTAGTTTTTTCTCCCATCTGGGTTCACAGCTCCCTTGAATTCTGTCTAAGGTTCCTGTGGGGATGCTGGGCCTAGATTAGGGGACTTCCGTGGTGGTCCAGTGGTTAAAACTTCATGCTTCTGATGCAGGGGGCATGAGTTCAATCTCTGGTTGGGGAATTAAGATCTCACATGCTGCACAGCATGGCCATAAAACCCATAAAAATAAAACAAGAGCCCCTGATATTGTATAAAGCCATGGAGGTTTGGGGGTTCTTGTGCCCCAAGAGCAGCTGTTATATTAATTATCCTAATACATTTGGTGGTCTTATTTGGCCTTGACCTCCATGTCATCTTATTGTGAAGGCTGAATAACGCCCATCTAAGGTTCCTGTGGGGATGCTGGGCCTAGATTAGGGGACTTCCGTGGTGGTCCAGTGGTTAAAACTTCATGCTTCTGATGCAGGGGGCATGAGTTCAATCTCTGGTTGGGGAATTAAGATCTCACATGCTGCACAGCATGGCCATAAAACCCATAAAAATAAAACAAGAGCCCCTGATATTGTATAAAGCCATGGAGGTTTGGGGGTTCTTGTGCCCCAAGAGCAGCTGTTATATTAATTATCCTAATACATTTGGTGGTCTTATTTGGCCTTGACCTCCATGTCATCTTATTGTGAAGGCTGAATAACGCCCCTTACTCTTCTGGAAACATCCATGTCCTCATGTCCAGAATTGTGAGAATGTGACCTTATGTGGCAGGAGAGACTTGGCAGCTGTGATTAAATTAAGGACTTTTAAGATGAAGAGATTATTGTGGATGATCCAGATGGGCCCAGTGTTACTGCAAGGATCCTTACAAGAAGGAAACCAGGGGGTTCCCTGTGGTCCAGTGGTTAGGACTCAGCTCCTTCACTGCAGTAGTCCCTGGTCCCGGGACTGAGAATCACCCTGTAAGTTGTGGGGGCGTGGCCAAAAAAGCAAAGGAGGAAACCTGACAGCAGTTGGGGTATGACGACAGAAGCGAGAGGATCTGGTGATTTGAGACAGGGCCACGGGGCGAGGGACGCAGGTGGCTTCTATAGGTTGTTCAGGCAAGAAAAGCCTCCTCCTCAAAGCCTCTAGGAGGAACTCAGGCCTGATGGTGCTCTGATGGTTCATGTCTGACCTCCAGTGCAATCGTACATTTCAGTCATCATGAACAGTATGAACAGGCAAAATGATAGGATACCAAAAGAGGAACTCCCCAGGTCATTAGGTGCCCAATATGCTACTGGAGATCAGTGGAGCAATAAGTCCAGAAGAATGAAGGGATGGAGCCAAAACAAAAACAATACCCAGTTGTGCATGTGACTGGTGATAGAAGCAAGATCCGATGCTGTAAAGAGCAATACTGCATAGGAACCTGGAATGTCAGGTCCATGAATCAAGGCAAATTGGAAGTGGTCAAACAAGAGATGACAAGGGTGAACGTCGACATTCTAGGAATCAGCGAACTAAAATGGACTGGAATGGGTGAATTTAACTCAGATGACCATTATATCTACTACTG
>SJYT01010802.1:129513-146513 GCA_006410635.1 Cephalophus harveyi | reverse complement strand
TTACATAATAAATCTTTTGCTATCATTTGTTTGGATAATAAGTAAACATTAAATTGTTTGAATTAGAGTTTTGTTGTTTTATAAAAATTTTTCCTAGAAAAGGAATGCATGGTAAGGAGAGAGCCTATGTCTCAATAATAATAATTAAACAAAACTTGAAATCCCAGGCATTTTTAAAGTGTTACTTGCTGCTCAAGATTACTTTCACATAAACTTGTTCAGCAGTGGTGTTTTCTTTGATGACTCAAAAATACTAATTAAAAATAGATTTCACCATCAGAATCCTTTGAGTAGAAGGTGTAAAAGTAAATATTTCCTTTTTTTTCCCCTGATAGCCTTTGTAAACTAGGAAGTCAAGAATTTAGGAATGTGTGGCTTTAGGCTACAGAGTCACTTAATAAAGTAGCTGAGTCACTATTTGTAGTGTGTTTCTAGTGTTGGGTGGACCCATAGTAGGTGTTCAGTAAAATCAGTCATTTACTCTAATTGAATGAATGATTTGTGGCTTCAGTGCATTAAAGTATAGTACAACCATGGGTTCTCTCAGAGTGGCAGAGTAGGTTTGGAAGCAAATTATGGAAGTGGAGTAGCAATAAAGGTGCCAGAGGTAGAGTCTGTCGCATCTTTATCCCTAAACTAGTAATTTATGTTGAAGGAAAGCATACAGGCCCACAATCTTTTATATCCATTTTCAAAAAGCTCAAAAAACTGAAAGCCTTTTTCCTAACTTATTTGAAGGTAAAATCAGACCTAACCTCACAGAGGGAATTTAGGTTGTTTATGTATCCCCCTTCGTGCAAATATTCACATATTTTGCTGCTGAAACACTGATGTGTTTGATTTCTGAATCCCACTTCAGACATTGGTGGGGATTATTTATTATGCAATATATGCACTTTGGGCTTTCTCAGTGGCTCAGTGGTAAAGAATCCCCCTACCGTGCAAGAGCAACAGGAGCCTCAGGTTCAGTCCCCGGGTCAGAAGGATCCCCTGGGAAGGGAATGGCAATCCACTTCAGTATTCTTGCCTAGAAAATCCTATTGACAGAGGGGCCTGGAAGGCTACAGGTAATGGGGTCACAAAGAGTTAGACAAGACTGAGTGACTAAAGAACAACAAATAGGCATTTTAGTACCTTTCTGAAATACATACAATTATGAGTTCTAAAACATTTTGGCCCTGAGGTTTGGAACAAGGGGGCCTTTGTTACCTGTATGTAGTTTGTGAATAATTGGAATACATTCCGTGTATTTTCGTGTTTGTCAGTCTTCTGTTTTCTGATGCTTGCATGCATGCTAAGTCCCTTCAGTCATGTCTGACTCTTTGTGACCCCATAGACTGTAGCCCCTCAGGCTCCTCTGTCCATGGGATTCTCCAGGCAAGAATACTGGAGTCGGTTGCCATCTCCTTCTCCAGGGGATCTTCTGATGCTTAGCTTAAAATGACTTTCTTGGATAGGAGCTTCTCTTCCAGAGGGTGAATGCTGCCCCTTCTCTTCCTTGATTCACAATGTGAGTTGCTCCCCATCATCAGCCATCAACCCTCACCATGACTTGGTGCTGGTGTGGGGGGGTGGGAGTGGGGATGCTGTCTGTGCTTGGTTAACAGGGGAGCATCCCAGTACCACACGTGGCCATATTGAGGAGCACACAATATGTGAGCTGGCTCACTGTGCCATGTCTGAGACTATCAGAGATGTCACACCATATATATGATCATGCATACAGTGATTAGTATCCATAGATGGTGTACAGTTATCCTCATGGAGTATAACAGAATAGAACCTATCATTTGGGCTTTTTTAGTTTCCTTAGCATTACCCATCTGGAGATCCAGGCTAGAAAATCCAGCTACTATGTATTTGTCTTTGACCAAAGAATGGACTTCCCTGTATCACGAGAGAAAGGCTTTTCTGGATAAATTGAACTTTTCCATCAAAGCTGAGTCTGATAGATCTACCCTATAAGGGACAACCCCTAAGTGAGACTGCCTTTACATCTGGCTTTAAGTAACTCATCTCATTTGCCCAGATCGAGACTTAATCAGGAGAGTAGGTGTAAAACTAAAACTAGTTAATTCAGTTCATCATGAACAGATGAAATTCTGGCTACAGAATTTGCTGAGAGGATTAAGGGTATTTAATGCACTAAATTTATCCATGTACTCACTCAGCCTAACTCTACTAATGGTAGAGTTGCCTTGAGACTTGACAACTCAGAGCACTAGTATTTCAAGACCTGCTGTGATAATCCAGACATAGGAGAGCGGGAATTGGGTGGCTTGCATGTCTTATTTCCCCTTGACCCTGGATTTTGGAAGATCCAGAGAAAGCACTAGCCCTGTCTCATTGCTCTGGTGATGTCTCTCTCCCTCCTCTTGTACCCTTTCTCCTGACCCTCCTTCCCATGTCCCTGGCTCTGACTTTCTCTCTGTAATTATCTTTTGCTCACTGTTACTCTCTTCTAGCCTATGTCTGTCATTCACCTGTTTGCTTTTTACCCTACACTGGGAAAGTATGAGAAAAGATGGGAAAGGAGAGAAATGGACATTTGACATCTACTCTGCAAACTTAAAAATATTACTGAAATAATTTTTATACTATTTTTACCTCTATAAAAATAAAGCCTTCATGTAGTAGTCATGGCAATTCTTAAATTTCACTTTGAGAGCTACTTAAACTAGAGGTCATTTCATCTAGATGATGTGGAAAGGAGAGTTAATCTATAAACCATTTTGAAATCTTTGGGAGATTTCAATTGAATTGAAAGGTGCTAATCCTTTGCAAGGCTGTATATTGTCACCCTGCTTATTTAACTTATATGCAGCGTACATCATGAGAAATGCTGGACTGGAAGAAACACAAGTTGCAATCAAGATTGCTGGGAGAAATGTCAATAACCTCAGATATGCAGATGACACCACTCTTATGGCAGAAAGTGAAGAGGAACTCAAAAGCCTCTTGATGAAAGTGAAAGAGGAGAGTGAAAAAGTTGGCTTAAAGCTCAACATTCAGAAAACGAAGATCATGGCATCTGGTCCCATCACTTCATTGAAATAGATGGAGAAACAGTGGAAACAGTGTCACACTTTCTTTTTTTGGGGCTCCAAAATCACTGCAGATGGTGACTGCAGCCATGAAATTAAAAGACGCTTACTCCTTGGAAGGAAAGTTATGACCAACCTAAATAACACATTGAAAAGCAGAGACATTACTTTGCCAAAAAAGTCCGTTCTAGTCAAGGCATGGTTTTTCCAGTGGTCATGTATGGATGTGAGAGTTAGACTGTGAAGAAAGCTGAGTGCCAAAGAATTGATGATTTTGAACTGTGGTGTTGGAGAAGACTCTTGAGAGTCCCTTGGACTGCAAGGAGATCCAACCAGTCCATTCTGAAGGAGATCAGCCCTGGGATTTCTTTGGAAGGAATGATGCTGAAGCTGAAACTCCAGTACTTTGGCCACCTCATGTGAAGAGTTGACTCATTGGAAAAGACTCTGATGCTGGGAGGGATTGGGGGCAGGAGGAGAAGGGGACGACAGAGGATGAGATGTCTGGATGGCATCACTGACTCGATGGATGTGAGTCTGAGTGAACTCCGGGAGTTGGTGATGGAGAGAGAGGCCTGGTGTGCTGCGATTTGTGGGGTCGCAAAGGGGACATGACTGAGCGACTGAACTGAACTGAACTGAACCCTTTGTACTAAAGTGAATCTGCTTATCAGTTGACCCTGGAATACATTTCCCCAAATTATTCTGTGTTGAATTTATTTAGCTATCCCTCAGTGGGTAAAGAATTTGCTTGCAATGCAGGAGACACAGGAGACTCTTTCGATCCTCTTTCCTCCCTGGAGGAGGAAATGGAAGCCCACTCCAGTATTCTTGCCTGAAAAATCCCATGGACAGAGGAGCCTGGCAAACTACAAAGAGTTGGACACGATTGACCAGCTAAGTGTGCAGCATGTCAGGGAAGGTTCTAAAAGTTTCATTTTGGAGGAGTGCACATGGGAAATTTTCTTATCCAAATTCTTGTCTTGATATGCAGGCTATGTGACTCTTTTACCTGTTCAGAAAACAATTAAACAAATAAAACTCCAGAGTCTGTAGAAAGTGAGTAAATACTTCTTGTTTAATGTTTCTGAATGCTTGTGCTCAGAATTGTTTTGTGAAGTGTGTTCAAGAAATCTTTTTGTCTTCTGAACCAGAAGCTAGAAGGTGAGTTTAAAACAGTTCCTGACTGGGTGACTGCAGGGTATGAGGCTCTGTAAGTGGCATCTCTAGGGGGAGACAAGTCTCAGCTTCTCACCTTGAAACAAGCAGGAATAATAAGAAAGATGATCTCTGGGAAGCTTCAAACCTTAATATCCTACATTCTGGCACTTTTTATCCTCTCCTATTTTTCACACGTGTTTTTCACACTTCTTACCAAGGCTTTGATGCTACTGTTGGTTGCACTGACCCTGGACCAGGGATTATAAAGACAAAAGCAGACAGGTCCCAAGTAAGAGCTATGCATTAGTGAAGTGGGCCAGCCTGGGCTGAAGGAAAGGTTTCTGCTCAACTCTCAACCAGGACACACACGTGACACACATAGACATGTACATGACCAAATAGATATTCCAGTCTTTTCAAAAGAAACACAAAATCCAGAATATAATTTTTTTCCCTTCTCTTTCCTTTTATTAAAGATAAGTACATGCTCATTCGCCAGTCATGTCTGGCTCTTTTGCCACACCATGGTTTGTAGCCTGCCAGTCTCCTTTGTCCATGGATTTCCCAAGCAAGAATACTGAAGTGGGTTGCCATTTTCTTCTCCAGGACATCTTCCTGAGCCAGGGATTGAACCTGCATCTACCTGTGTCTCCTGCTTTGAAGGGAGATTCTTTACTGCTGAACCACCAGGGAAGCCCATACATTTGGGAAAACAGATGTGGTTGCATTTAGCAATAAAGCTGTATTATGCCCATCTATGAACACCTAGTGAATGGATAGTATCTGAGTTATTTTCGTTTTCATTATTTCCAGCACCAGACACATACTAAATATTGCATGAATGGATGGAAAATGGATGATTAATGTCCCATGATTGATGTCCCAGACATAAGTCATCATACTTTAGAATATAAAGTGATTTTCCCTTAATATTTTCAAAAGTCTCTCAATTGTTAGTTGTTTGTTTTTAAATTTTAACCTTATTTAACTATATACATATATACAATAGAATATTACTCAACTGTAAAAAGGAATGAAATTATGCCATTTGCAGAGATGTGGATGGGCCTATAGACTGACATACAAAATGAAGTAAGTCAGAAAGAGAAAAACAAAGATCTCATATTAATGCATATATAGAATCTAAAAAAATGATAGATGAAACTATTTACAAAGCAGAAATAGAGATACAGTGTATCTTTTAGATGCAATTTTGTAATTTAAAACTATTCTATTGTCATTATTCATGTTTTCTTTCTTTATTTTTTTTTTTGTCGGGAGCCACGTTAGGCATTACTGACAAAATGGAGGTATGGCCCTAGTCACCTTTCCTCATCTCACAGGCACTGTCCAGGGATGAAGGAGTTAGGCCTTGTGATTCTGACTTGTTCTTTCCTTTCTTCAGCTGAGTTGGCTGGAAAGAATGTTAAGGTGCTTGAGAGAAGCATGAGAAAGCACAAAGGCTTCTACAGTTATGCCCAGAAAATAATCTGTAAAATAACCATTGACATTTGTTCAAAGATCTTTACAAAGAATGTCCCAGGATGAGCAAGTAGGCTGCAGCTTGAGGCCATGGGAAGGATTATTATCTGAGACCTGTTTGTGAGGGGAATGTTTATGGCAAAAGAAGTTTGCTGAGTTTAGGGTTTAGGATTAATTAAGACTAGCTAGAAGCCTTTTAGGAGATAATGATCTTAAGATGCTAGGAGAAAACAGGATTTAAAAAGATAAGAAATAAACTGAGGAATGTAGAATGAGTTACAATGTAATCACAAGTTAAGGACAGTAAATCTGGGTGGGGGAAACTAAAAACGTCAAACCTCTGACCTAATGCTTTTGTCAAAGTATAAAAGAGAACCTGAAGCTTGAAATAAACATGTAGTCCCGTACTATGAGTCAGAGACTACATCATCGTCTGCTGATGTAGCTCCGTACCATGAGTCAAAGGCTACATCATCATCGCCCACATCGTCCATCGCCTTAGGTTGAATCCTTGGCTGCTGGAGCTGGACTCTGGCAGTTTTTGCATTAAAAAAAAAAAAAAATAACGGCAGCAGGCTGAATCTGGCCTGGGAGCTATGGGCTTCAACTTCTGACCCAGATGAAACAAACCCAGGAAAATATTTCTTAAAGTTCACCTCTGTACTCAGTGGTTCATATAGCCCACATTTTAAGGCTCAGGGCTTATTTTAAGCTTAATAGGAATCACAGCTAAAACCTAGAGCCGATTTCATGCCACATGCATAGAGCATATGGAAGAGTCATTGCAGCACTCTCGGGTGTTAGAGGCCACATGCACACCAAGCGTCTGTGGCCTCTTGCTGTCTGGCTGTGGTCTTCTGCAGACTTTACTAACATTGACTGGCCAGCACACACCCTGCTTTAATGAGAAGGCAGTCCCAGCATGAGGCTCTAAGCAGGAGGAGCCTCCTTAAGAGGGGACCACCCAAAGAGAAGCGGAATTAAATGGTTTGCATCCTCATAATACAATCCATTGCTCCTGGAAAATGAATAGGACGTAAGAGATGACTAAAATTTACAGTGATATCAGATTCATTTGGTCTCTGTTTCTTTTCCTTAAACAAAGCTGTCTCTTTTCAAGTGATTTTCTATAGCTGGTGATTGTGAGGGGGAGCTTCCCAGGTGGTGCTGGTGGTAAAGAACCTGCCTTTCAATGCAGAAGATGTAAGAGACACAAGCTTGATCCTCAGAAAGATCCCCTGGAGGAGGACATGGCAACTCACTCCAGTTTTCTTGCCTGGAGAATCCCATGGGCAGAGAGGCCTGGTGGGATACAGTCCATAGGGCCACAAAGAGTCATAACTGAAGTGACATAGCATGCATGCACACACTCCTCATAGATCCTATCTTGAAATAAAGTCACATTTGAAAACTATAGCTTCAACATGTGATTGGAGGAGAGGGAAACACAAACAGTCCTAACACTTAGGTAAGACCAGCCTTCTGCATTGAAAGGCAGGTTCTTTTCTTCAGCACCACCTGGGAAGCTCCCCCTCACAATCACCAGCTATAGAAAATCACTTGAAATGAGACAGCTTTATTTAGGGAAAAGAAACAGAGACCAAGTGGGTTGGATATCACTGTAAATTTTAGTCATCTCTTACGTCCTTTTAATTTTCCAGGAGCAATAGATTGTATTATGAGGATGCAAACCGTTTAATTCAGCTTCTCTTTGGGTGGTCCCCTCTTAAGGAGGTTCCTCTTGGTTAGCGCCTGTGGCACATGGGACAGAGTTGAGGATGTAAAATGATGCAGACTTGCCTCTCAAAGATCATCTACCTGTGTGCTGAGTCAACTGGGCAAGAGATAATCTGGACACTTCTACTGTCTTAGATTATTCAGTGGCATGGGGAGAAGTGATCAATTATATTCCTTTCTGTGCTTGAAGTCCATGAGTCCATGAACAAAATGGTTGGTCCCATTCTGAAGAACATCTGAGTGTTTGTATCCAGAGAGTGTTGTCAGCGGGCAGCACAGTTGCCTGTGGGATGAAGACTAATGGCAGTCAATGGAACAGAAGGGTAGCAGAAGCAGCAGACACTGGAGAAGAAGAACCAGGGGCTGTTAGAAAGCCGTGATTAAATCTAAGACAATTCCCAAGCCCACCCCCCAGAATTCTCAGAAAAAGTGGCTCACATGGGTTACATGCAAAACCCTTGGGGATTTGGTGGAATATTCAGTGAGGGAATTCATGAGGACATACTGGGCTCCCTCTTAGAAGAGCAAGAAAGGATTTAAAACATGAAGATTTGGTGTATTTTGGTAAATGTGGTTTATTTTTACTCTGTTAAAGAGATCAGCCCTGGGATTCCTTTGGAAGGAATGATGCTAAAGCTGAAACTCCAGTACTTTGGCCACCTCATGAGAAAAGTTGACTCATTGGAAAAGACTCTGATGCTGGGAGGGATTGGGGGCAGGAGGAGAAGGGGACGACAGAGGATGAGATGGCTGGATGGCATCACTGACTCGATGGACGTGAGTCTGAGTGAACTCCGGGAGTTGGTGATGGACAGGGAGGCCTGGTGTGCTGTGATTCATGGTCTCATCTGGGCCTTTGATATTCTTCAGCATCCTCACTACATTTCTCTGGTCAGTTTGCTCCTTCATTTCCCCACAATGACTGTGTCAGACCATCTTTAATTTTTTCAAGCCACTGACAACTTTTGCACTCTTTCCTTCTCAGTAAGCAGCCCTGACTCATATTTATGTTGCTAATTAAGGCTATTTATTACAGGGAACTCCTTCAAATTCCTGAGGTTGTGTCTGCAAACCCAAGTGCCTCTGTATCCATTGTTTCTCCTTTCTTGTTACATGTGTCAAAGGTAAACTACACTAGATACTCGTTAAAAACAGCCAGGGAGATTTTATTCAAGACCATTGCAATAGGGGGGAGAGATTGAACTCAACTCTGTTGAAACAGAAAGGGTTAATTTTATAAGTGCTGGGGTGAGTTGTTGGAAAAATACTGGAGGATATTAAGGAAGAGGTTGGGCAATGTGATTAGACCCTGTCTTTCTTGATGATTACATTTCAAGATGATGGCCCCAAGGTCCTTAAGAAAGACATTGATGGGTAGTAGAAAATTTACATCGCAAAAATCACAGAAAGAATTTATAACTACAAATTTTATAAAGTAAGTGCTCTTAAGTTTACTCAGGCTGAGGGAAGCTTGACGGCTCTCCTGGTCGCCGGGAAACAACTCTCCCTCCTCGAGTCCCTTACTCTTACCTACTTCTGCCTCCTTGAATGGTGTCAATCCTTAGGTGAAATCTTTCCCCGTCTCGCCACTTTCTGTGTTTTCTGGATCCTTCTTGACAATGTTCAGACATTTCAAATACATCCAACAGCACTCATCTGAAACCAAACTAAAACAAACAGAAATCCCACAGACCTCCTCTTCACTTCCACATCTCCCTCCAGGCCTGGCTCCATTTTTCTGTTACCATGACAGCCAGACTTTTAGATAGGTTTCCTTGCACACACTTTCTCCACATTCTTACTTCTCCCCTCCTCTTCTCTCTCTTCTCTTTTGCCTTCTCCTGAGTCTATTGGTATAGATGATGCAGGAGAAAAGAAGTGGAAACTGCTCAGCTGGTTAAGAGCTATGCCCCAAATGAACACAGCATTATTTTCACATATTCTATTGATCAAAGCAGGGACAGGGCCCACCCAGACTCAAGGGGCAGGATAAATGGGCTCTACCTCTTGCTGTGGGATAATTTAATTGTTGCGTCCATCTTTGGAAAAGTACTATTGCCATACGTCTTATATAATCATGAACTTTGCAATTTCTTTTGTGTTCTATAATGTTAAAATCATATATTGAGGTTATGGCATTAGTTGCAGGCATTAGTTGCAGGCATTAGTTGCAGGCATAAAATAATTTAAAATTATTTTATCTCCCTGGTGAATTGTATCACTTATTATTATGAAGGGATCCTCCCTATTTTGTGATGCCTTTTCCTTTTATTTTTTCCTTGATAAAAAGAAACTTAAAAATATACTTGTCTAGTAAATTTCACCATTCCTTTATTTACAATTGTTCCATATCTATATTTTAGATAGCTATCTGACAGTCTTAACTATATCATTTAGTCAGTTGCACTGACTATATGTCCAGTTGTTTAATGATGTATCTGAGTTTACATCTTATATATTCTATTTGGTTATTGCTTTTAGGTTTTTTTCCTCTCTCCTTGCTTACCTTCTTTATAATTGAATTTTTTTCTCATTACATTTTCTCCTCAATTTGTTTGGAAGCTGAATACTGTGTCTGTTACTTAGTGATTACCTTCAAAACTAAAGAAAACCAAAATCTAAATTTAAACAATAACCTTAACTTTCTCTGAGATAATTTTAAAAGGCTTTGAATAATTTAACTTTATCTCCCTCATGCTACAATTTTATAATTTTATTTTGTGTAATTTAATTCTGATGAACCTTATCAGTTCAGTTCAGTTCAGTTCAGTTGCTCAGTCGTGTCCGACTCTTTGCAGCCCCATGAATCGCAGCACGCCAGGCCTCCCTGTCCATCACCATCTCCCAGAGTTCACTCAGACTCACGTCCATCGAGTCCGTGATGCCATCCAGCCATCTCATCCTCGGTCGTCCCCTTCTCCTCCTGCCCCCAATCCCTCCCAGCATCAGAGTCTTTTCCAATGAGTCAACTCTTCACATGAGGTGGCCAAAGTACTGGAAGGTCATGTATGGATGTGAGAGTTGGACTGTGAAGAAAGCTGAGCGCTGAAGAATTGATGCTTTTGAAGTGTGGTGTTGGAGAAGACTCTTGAGAGCCCCTTGGACTGCAAGGAGATCCAACCAGTCCATTCTGAAGGAGATCAGCCCTGGGATTTCTTTGGAAGGAATGATGCTAAAGCTGAAACTCCAGTACTTTGGCCACCTCATGTGAAGAGTTGACTCATTGGAAAAGACTCTGATGCTGGGAGGGATTGAGGGCAGGAGGACAAGGGGTGACAGAGGATGAGATGGCTGGATTGCATCATCGATTCGATGGATGTGAGTTTGAGTGAACTCTGGGAGTTGATGATGGACAGGGAGGCCTGGTGTACTGTGATTCATGGGGTCACAAAGAGTCAAACATGACTGAGCTACTGAAGTGAACTGAGGGATCATGAATTTTTCATTATAACACGTTTGCTGTGGGAGCTTGACTTCCCTGTATAGTCAAATATCCAACCAGCCTGTTATATGAATTGTAGTAAGTGTGGATGTGTTGTGGGTGTGTGCTCAGTTCAGTTCAGTTTAGTCGCTCAGTCTTGTCCGACTCTTTGCCACCCCATGAGTTTGGATGGCTAAATTGATTCTTCACTTACCTGGCTGCCTGAGTTGGAAAGCTCCATCACTAAGAAACATTTGGGAGAACAAACAGACCAAGATGTCAGAAATAAAGGCCAGATGAGAGAAGGTAGAGAATGGGCATGAAGCATGTTGGAGGAAACTAACTTGGCAATAAGCTTGCTCTTATAAGAAGAGATAATTGGATACCCAAATAGTTTAGTCAAGTGAGAGATAATACAAGCAAATCCTGGGACCAAGAAATATGAATTAATGTAAGCAGTGGGAGTCCACAGAGCAATAATTCAAAAAGAAAATTTGGTATGGGGTAATGGAATCACAATAAGCTCTAAATTGGGATTGGCAGCTGAGAAACAGAACCTAACCTTTCTAGGAGGTTACTGAGTGGGTAACCTCAGTTAAACCTCAGTTTAGTTGGGTGTCAGGAGCCAGCCAAGGAGGCCAGGGTTTGGGGAAAAAAAGACTTTCATAATAGATACAATTAGAGTCAGGAAAAAAAAAATAGNCTAAATTGGGATTGGCAGCTGAGAAACAGAACCTAACCTTTCTAGGAGGTTACTGAGTGGGTAACCTCAGTTAAACCTCAGTTTAGTTGGGTGTCAGGAGCCAGCCAAGGAGGCCAGGGTTTGGGGAAAAAAAGACTTTCATAATAGATACAATTAGAGTCAGGAAAAAAAAAATAGGAGTCAGGAAAACTGGGATCCTGTCTCAGTTTTATAATGTGAAAAATGGAGAAATTCTGATATTCATACATGTGTATGCCTTAATTAACCACACCACAAGTAATACAGGTTAATGAAAACAGGATTAATCCCAAATCTCATCAGATTCTCCTATGTATCCTAAACCCCCACTCCTGCCTTATCACACTCCAATGATATTACCAAACTCTATAGATTCTACTCAAAAAAGTATTAGTCGCTCTCTGTGAACCCATGGACTGTAGCCCATCAGGCTCCTCTGTCCATGGAATTTGCCAGGCAAGAACTGGAGCAGATAGCTATTCCCCTTCTCCGGGTGATCTTCCCAATCCAGATGTTGGATCCAGGTGTCCTGCATTGCAGACGGCTTATTTACCATTTGAGCCACCAGGGAAGCCCCTACCTCTGAAATGCCTCTCAAATAAATCTGTCTCCCATGCCTCACTACTGCTCCTCTACTTGTCTCTCATAATTTTTCATTAGCCTTAGGTCTTTCCCCACTCAATCCAATTTGCACACTGACCCTAAAGTTCCTTTTCTAAACCATATATCTCACCATGTTCCATTCCTTTGATCAAAATCTTTCAACAATTTCCCATTGGTAATTTTCAACATTCTTTCCAGCCAATGGGATAAAATTGAAGTCCACAATTCCATGGATAAAGCCCAAATTTGAAAACTTTGAAAATATTTCTTAGGGAAGTGAAACAAATTTTATAGCATATTTTAGGTAGGTTTCGGAGAAGGCAATAGCAAGCCACTCCAGTACTCTTGCCTAGAAAATCCCATGGATGGAGGAGCCTGGTAGGCTGCAGTCCATGGGGTCGCTAGGAGTCGGTCGCGAGTGAGCGACTTCACTTTCACTTTTCGCTTTCACACAATGGAGAAGGAAATGGCAACCCACTCCAGTGTTCTTGCCTGGAGAATCCCAGGGACGGGGGAGCCTGTTGGGCTGCCGTCTATGGGGTCGCAGAGTCGGACACGACTGAAGCGACTTAGCAGCAGCAGCAGCAGCAGGTAGGTTTGGGATTTCTTGAGCATTCACAAAAGCATTTTACAAGTGTTTGAATAATAAACTGGGTCATTAATAATCCATTCATGTATTCATTCAACAAGTACTTATGAATGCCTTCTATGTGGTAAGCATTCCTCTGGTGATTCAGTAGTAAACCAGGCAGGCAAACCTCACATTCAAGAAGCTTATAGAAAAGGAGATAGACTTTGAAGTGTTGAACAAATGGTTACTTATTTTAATATAATAGTTTACATCATAGTTGTTAAAAGCACTATGAAGAAGCTTAGCAGGTTAGGATCCTGCATACAAAAGACCCTCCCCCAATCCATCTCAGCAGATTCACCCGATGACATGATTTTTTTTTTCTATTTTTAAAAATTAATTGATTTATTTTCATTGGCAGTTAATTACTTTACAATATTGTAGTGGTTTTGCCATACATTGACATGAATCAGCTATGGGTTTACATGTGTTGCTCATTCTGAACATCCCTCCCACCTCCCTCCCCATACTATCCCTCTGTGTCATCCCAGTGCACCAGCCCTGAGCACCCTGTCTCATGTATCAAACCTGGACTGGTGATCTGTTTCACATATGATAATACACACATTTCAACGCTACCCTCTCAAATCATCCCACCCTCACCTTCTCCCACAGAGTCCAAAAGACTGTTCTTTACATCTGTGTCTCTTTTGCTGTCTTGCATATACGTCATCATTACCATCTTTCTAAATTCCATATATATGTGTTAATATACTGTATTGGTGTTTTTCTTTCTGACTTACTTCAATCTGTATAATAGGCTCCAGTTTCATCCACCTCATTAGAACTGATTCACATGCATTCTTTTTAATGGCTGAGTAATATTCCATTATGTATATGTACTACCTACTTTCTTACCCATTCATCTGCTGATGGGCATCCAGGTTGTTTCCATGTTCTGGCTATTGTAAACAGTGGTGCAATGAACATCGGGGTACACGTGTCTCTTTCAATTCTGGCTTCCTCAGTGTGTATGCCCAGCAGTGGGATTGCTGGGTCATTTGGCAGTTCTATTTCCAGTTTTTAAAGGAATCTCCACACTGTTTTCCATAGTGGCTGTGCTAGTTTGCATTCCCACTAACAGTGTAAGAGGCCTCCTTTTTCTCCACACCCTCTCCAGCATTATTGTTTGTAGACTTTGGATAGCAGCCATTCTGACTGGCGTGAGATGGTGCCTCATTGTGGTTTTGATTTGCATTTCTCTGATAATGAGTGATTTTGAGCATCTTTTCATGTGTTTGTTAGCCATCCATATGTCTTCTTTGGAAAAATGTCTGTTTAGGTCTTTGGCCCATTTTTTGAATGGGTCGTGTATTTTTCTGGAATTTAGCTGCAGGTTTTGCTTGTATATTTTTGAGGTTAATTCTTTGTCAGTTGCTTCATTTGCTATTATTTTCTCCCTTTCTGAAGGTTGGTTTTTCATCTTGCTTGTAGTTGTTGTGCAGAAGCTTTTAAGTTTAATTAGGTCCCATTTGATTATTTTTGCTTTTATTTCCATTACTCTGGGGGGTGGGTCATAGAGGATCCTGCTGTGATTTACGTCGGAGAGTGTTTTGCCTATGTTTTCCTCTAGGAGTTTTATAGTTTCTGGTCTTACATTTCTATCTCTAATCCATTTTGAGTTTATTTTTGTGTATGGGGAGAAGTGATCAATTATATTCCTTTCTGTGCTTGAAGTCCATGAGTCCATGAACAAAATGGTTGGTCCCATTCTGAAGAACATCTGAGTGTTTGTATCCAGAGAGTGTTGTCAGCGGGCAGCACAGTTGCCTGTGGGATGAAGACTAATGGCAGTCAATGGAACAGAAGGGTAGCAGAAGCAGCAGACACTGGAGAAGAAGAACCAGGGGCTGTTAGAAAGCCGTGATTAAATCTAAGACAATTCCCAAGCCCACCCCCCAGAATTCTCAGAAAAAGTGGCTCACATGGGTTACATGCAAAACCCTTGGGGATTTGGTGGAATATTCAGTGAGGGAATTCATGAGGACATACTGGACTCTCTCTTAGAAGAGCAAGAAAGGATTTAAAACATGAAGATTTGGTGTATTTTGGTAAATGTGGTTTATTTTTACTCTGTTAAAGAAATCAGCCCTGGGATTTCTTTTGAAGGAATGATGCTAAAGCTGAAACTCCAGTACTTTGGCCACCTCATGCGAAGAGTTGACTCATTGAAAAAGACTCTGATGCTGGGAGGGATTGGGGGCAGGAGGAGAAGGGGACGACAGAGGATGAGATGGCTGGATGGCATCACTGACTCGATGGACGTGAGTCTGAGTGAACTCCGGGAGATGGTGATGAACAGGGAGGCCTGGCATGCTGCGATTCATGGTCTCATCTGGGCCTTTGATATTTTTCAGCATCCTCACTACATTTCTCTGGTCAGTTTGCTCCTTCATTTCCCCACAATGACTGTGTCAGACCATCTTTAATTTCCTCAAGCCACTGACAACTTTTGCACTCTTTCCTTCTCAGTAAGCAACCCTGACTCATATTCATGTTGCTAATTAAGGCTATTTATTACAGGGAACTCCTTCAAATTCCTGAGGTTGTGTCTGCAAACCCAAGTGCCTCTGTATCCATTGTTTCTCCTTTCTTGTTACATGTGTCAAAGGTAAACTACACTAGATACTCGTTAAAAACAGCAGGGGAGATTTTATTCAAGACCATTGCAATAGGGGGGAGAGATTGAACTCAACTCTGTTGAAACAGAAAGGGTCAATTTTATAAGTGCTGGGGTGAGCTGTTGGAAAAATATTGGAGGATATTAAGGAAGAGGTTGGGCAACGTGATTAGACCTGTCTTTCTTGATGATTACATTTCAAGATGATGGCTCCCAGGTCCTCGAGAAAGACATTGATGGGTAGTAGAAAATTTACATCTCAAAAATCACAGAAAGAATTTATAACTACAGATTTTATAAAGTAAATGCTCTTAAGTTTACTCAGGCTGAGGGAAGCTTGACGGCTCTCCTGGTCACCGGGAAACAACTCTCCCTCCTCGAGTCCCTTACTCTTACCTACTTCTGCCTCCTTGAATGGTGTCAATCCTTAGGTGAAATCTTTCCCCGTCTCACCACCTTCTGTGTTTTCTGGATCCTTCTTGACAATGTTCAGACATTTCAAATACATCCAACAGCACTCATCTGAAACCGAACTAAAATAAACAGAAATCCCACAGACCTCCTCTTCACTTCCACATCTCCCTCCAGGCCTGGCTCCATTTTTCTGTTACCATGACAGCCAGACTTTTTGATAGGTTTCCTTGCACACACTTTCTCCACATTCTTACTTCTCCCCTCCTCTTCTCTCTCTTCTCTTTTGCCTTCTCCTGAGTCTATTGGTATAGATGATGCAGGAGAAAAGAAGTGGAAACTGCTCAGCTGGTTAAGAGCTATGCCCCAAATGAACACAGCATTATTTCCACATATTCTATTGATCAAAGCAGGGAGAGGGCCCATCCAGACACAAGGGGCAGGATAAATGGGCTCTACTCCTTGATGTGGGATAATTTAATTGTTGCATCCATCTTTGGAAAAGTACTATTGCCATACGTCTTATATAATCATGAACTTTGCAATTTCTTTTGTGTTCTATAATTTTAAAATCATATATTGAGGTTATGGCATTAGTTGCAGGCACATTTAAAATTATTTTATCTCCCTGGTGAATTGTATCACTTATTATTATGAAGGGATCCTCCCTATTTTGTGATGCCTTTTCCTTTTATCTTTTCCTTGATAAAAAGAAACTTAAAAAAATACTTGTCTAGTAAATTTCACCATTCCTTTATTTACAATTTTTCCATATCTATGTTTTAGATAGCTATCTGACAGTCTTATAGAACTATATCATTTAGTCAGTTGCACTGACTATATGTCCAGTTGTTTAATAATGTATCTGAGTTTACATCTTATATATTCTATTTGGTTATTGCTTTTAGGTTTTTTTCCTCTCTCCTTGCTTACCTTCTTTATAATTAAATTTTTTTCTCATTACATTTTCTCCTCAATTTGTTTGGAAGCTGAATACTGTGTCTGTTACTTAGTGATTACCTTCAAAACTAAAGAAAACCAAAATCTAAATTTAAACAATAACCTTAACTTTCTCTGAGATAATTTTAAAAGGCTTTGAATAATTTAACTTTATCTCCCTCATGCTACAATTTTATAATTTTATTTTGTGTAATTTAATTCTGATGAAC
>SJYT01010802.1:107871-128461 GCA_006410635.1 Cephalophus harveyi | reverse complement strand
TTGAGTTTGCTTCTGGTTAACTTTTAACTTGACAGTACAGTTTTGGGTAATAGCTTTATGGAGGAAAGAGATAATCAGTTCAATGGATACAATATGGTTTTCACCCCATATGACCACTTGTTACTTTTGATACAGTAAACTACTCCCTACTTCTTGAATTGACTTCCTTTGCCTTCCATCAATGACTGGAGATCAAACCAGTCAATCCTAAAGGATATCAATCCTGAATATTCAGGAGGGACTGATGCTGAGGCTGAAACCCCAATGCTTTGGCCACCTGATGCAAAGAGCTGACCCACTAGAAAAGACCCTGATGCTGGGAAACATTGAAGGCAGGAGGAGAAGGGGACGACAGAAGATGAGACGGTTGGATGGCATCACCAACTCAACGGACATGAGTTGAGCAAGCTCCAGGAGTTGGTGATGGACAGGGAAACCTGACATGCTGCAGTACATGAGGTCACAAAGAGTCAGACACTACTGAGTGACTGAACTGAACTGAACTGCCTTCCATAGTGTGTTATTGTCTGACTCTTTAGTTTTGTAATCCTACATGGAAATTAATCCTTTTCTCTTCATCATTTAATGTTAGAATCTCTATGGCTCAGGTACTGACCCTCTTCTCCTTTTGTGTTCATTTCCTAGGTAAATTAATCTAAGATGACTTTAAATGCCATCTTGAGTCTAGTGAAACCTAATTACTTATATACAGTGGAATTTTGTGTCTCTTCTGAGTTCTATTCCTACTTGACATCTCCACTTGCATATCTCAGTTTCCCGAAACTGATACTCAGTTTCGGGAAACTGAGATATGCCCTAAACTAAACTCAGAGACTGATATCTCTCCATCCTCCAACAGCCTCCAAGTCTGATCCTTTTCTAGTCTTGCTTATTTCAGTCATAAGATACCATAATTCAACTACTACTCACTCCAGAAATCTTCCTGCCTCTCTGTCTTACATTTTAAGACATTTTCTCTCTCACTAGGCTGCAATCACACATGTCTAAATTCCAACATTCTTGGGAATTCTTATCCAAGTTCTTTCATCTGCCAAGACTTACTCCTACATATACTTCAAATCTCCATTAAAATATCATGTCACCACTTGGAAAAAATGGACAAATTCTTAGAAAAGTATGACTGTCCAAAACTGAACCAGGAAGAAATAGAAAATCTTAACAGACCCATCACAAGCACAGAAATTGAAACTGTAATCAGAAATCTTTCAGCAAATAAAAGCCCAGGACCAGATGGGTTCACAGCTGAATTCTACCAAAAATTTAGAGAAGAGCTAACACCTATCCTACTCAAACTCTCCAGAAAATTGCAGAGGAAGGTAAACTTCCAAACTCAATCTATGAAGCCACCATCATCCTAATAGCAAAACCAGACAAAGATACCACAAAGAAAGAAAACTACAGGCCAATATCACTGATGAACATAGATGCAAAAATCTTTTAGAAAATTCTAGCAAACAGAATCTAACAACATATTAAAAAGGTCATGCATCATGACCAAGTGGGCTTTATCCCAGGGATGCAAGGATTCTTTAATATTTGCAAATCAATCAATGTGATACACCACATTAACAAAATGAAAGATTAAAAACCATATGGTTATCTCAATAGATGCAGGGAAAGCCTTTGACAAAATTCAACATCCATTTATGACAAAAACCCTCCAGAAAGCAGGAATAGAAGGAACATACATCAACATAAAAAAAAAAAAAAGCCATATATGATAAACTTACAGCAAACATTATCCTCAATGGTGAAAAATTGAAACCATTTAGCCGAAAGTCAGGAAAAAGACACGGATGCCTACTCTCACCACTACTATTCAACATAATTTTGTAAGTTTTAGCCACAGCAATCAGAGAAGAAAAAGAAATAAAAGGAATCCAGATTGGAAAAGAAGTAAAATCCTCACTGTTTGCAGATGACATGATCCTCTACAACCCTAAAGACTCTGCCAGAAAATTACTAGAGCTAATCAATGAATACAGTAAAGTTGCAGGATATAAAATTAACACACAGAAATCCCTTGCATTCCTATACACTAACAATGAGAAAACAGAAAGAGAAATTAAGGAAACACGCCCATTCACCATTGCAACAAAAAGAATAAAAAAACTTAGGAATAAGTCTACCTAAAGAAACAAAAGACTTATATATAGAAAACTATAAAACACTGATGAAAGAAATTAAAGAGGACACAAATAGATGGAGAAATATACCATGTTCATGGAATGCAAGAATCAATATAGTGAAATTGAGTATACTACCCAAAGCAATCTATAGATTCAATGCAATCCCTATCAAACTACCAACAATATTTTTCAGAGAACTAGAAGAAATAATTTCACAATTTGTATGGAAGTACAAAAAACCTCAAATAGCCAAAGCAATCTTGAGAAAGAAGAATGGAACTGGAAGAATCAACCTGCCTGACTTCAGACTATACTACGAAGCTATAGTCATCAAGACAGTATGGTACTGGCACAAAGACAGAAATATAGATCAATGGAACAAAATAGAAAGCCCAGAGATAAATCCACGCACCTATGGACACCTTTGGCAAAGGAGGCAAGAATATACAATGGAGAAAAGACAATCTCTTTAACAAGTGGTGCTGGGAAAACTGGTCAACCACTTGTAAAAGAATGAAACTGAACACTTTCTAACACCACACACAAAAATAAACTCAAAATGGATTAGAGATCTAAATGTAAGACCAGAAACTATAAAACTCCTAGAGGAAAACATAGGCAAAACACTCTCCGACGTAAATCACAGCAGGATCAGAGGCAAGAATATACAATGGAGAAAAGACAATCTCTTTAACAAGTGGTGCTGGGAAAACTGGTCAACCACTTGTAAAAGAATGAAACTGAACACTTTCTAACACCACACACAAAAATAAACTCAAAATGGATTAGAGATCTAAATGTAAGACCAGAAACTATAAAACTCCTAGAGGAAAACATAGGCAAAACACTCTCCGACGTAAATCACAGCAGGATCATCTATGACCCACCCCCCCAGAGTAATGGAAATAAAAGCAAAAATAAACAAATGGGACCTAATTAAACTTAAAAGCTTCTGCACAACAACTACAAGCAAGATGAAAAACCAACCTTCAGAAAGGGAGAAAATAATAGCAAATGAAGCAACTGACAAAGAATTAACCTCAAAAATATACAAGCAAAACCTGCAGCTAAATTCCAGAAAAATAAACGACCCAACCCAAAAATGGGCCAGAGACCTAAACAGACATTTTTCCAAAGAAGACATACGGATGGCTAACAAACACATGAAAAGATGCTCAACATCACTCATTATCAGAGAAATGCAAATCAAAACCACAATGAAGCACCATCTCATGCCAGTCAGAATGGCTGCTATCCAAAGTCTACAAACAATAATGCTGGAGAGGGTGTAGAGAAAAAGGAGACCTCTTACACTGTTAGAGGGAATGCAAACTAGCACAGCCACTATGGAAAACAGTGTGGAGATTCCTTTAAAAACTGGAAATAGAACTGTCAAATGACCCAGCAATCCCACTGCTGGGCATACACACCAAGGAAGCCAGAATTGAAAGAGACACGTGTACCCCGATGTTCATTGCACCACTGTTTACAATAGCCAGAACATGGAAGCAACCTGGATGCCCATCAGCAGATGAATGGGTAAGAAAGTAGTAGTACATATACATAATGGAATATTACTCAGCCATTAAAAAGAATGCATGTGAATCAGTTCTAATGAGGTGAATGAAACTGGAGCCTATTATACAGATTGAAGTAAGTCAGAAAGAAAAACACTAATACAGTATATTAACACATATATATGGAATTTAGAAAGATGGTAATGATGACGCTATATGCAAGACAGCAAAAGAGACACAGATGTAAAGAACAGTCTTTTGGACTCTGTGGGAGAAGGTGAGGGTGGGATGATTTGAGAGGGTAGCGTTGAAATATGTGTATTATCATATGTGAAACAGATCGCCAGTCCAGGTTTGATACATGAGACAGGGTGCTCAGGGCTGGTGCACTGGGATGACCCAGAGGGATAGTATGGGGAGGGAGGTGGGAGGGATGTTCAGGATGAGCAACACATGTAAACCCATAGCTGATTCATGTCAATGTATGGCAAAACCACTACAATATCGTAAAGTAATTAGCTGCCAATGAAAATAAATCAATTAATTTTTAAAAATAGAAAAAAAAATATCATGTCATCGGGTGAATCTGCTGAGATGGGTTGGGGGAGGGTCCTTTGTATGCAGGATCCTAACCTGCTATGCTTCTTCATAGTGCTTTTAACAACTATGATGTAAACTATTATATTAAAATAAGTAACCATTTGTTCAACACTTCAAAGTCTATCTCCTTTTCTATAAGCTCCTTGAATGTGAGGTTTGCCTGCCTGGTTTACTACTGAATCACCAGAGGAATGCTTACCACATAGAAGGCATTCATAGGTAGTTGTTGAATGAATACATGAATGGATTATTAATGACCCCATTTATTATTCAAACACTTGTAAAATGCTTTTGTGAATGCTCAAGAAATCCCAAACCTACCTAAAATATGCTATAAAATTTGTTTCACTTCCCTAAGAAATATTTTCAAAGTTTTCAAATTTGGGCTTTATCCATGGAATTGTGGACTTCAATTTTATCCCATTGGCTGGAAAGAATGTTGTAAATTACCAATGGGAAATTGTTGAAAGATTTTGATCAAAGGAATGGAACATGGTGAGATATATGGTTTAGAAAAGGAACTTTAGGGTCAGTGTGCAAATTGGATTGAGTGGGGAAAGACCTAAGGCTAATGAAAAATTATGAGAGACAAGTAGAGCAGCAGTAGTGAGGCATGGGAAACAGATTTATTTGAGAGGCATTTCAGAGGTAGGGGCTTCCCTGGTGGCTCAGATGGTAAATAAGCCGTCTGCAATGCAGGAGACTTGGATCCAACATTTGGATTGGAAAGATCACCTGGAGAAGGGGAATAGCTATCTGCTCCAGTTCTTGCCTGGAGAATTCTATGGACAGACGAGCCTGATGGGCTACAGTCCATGGGTTCACAGAGAGCGACTAATACTTTTTTGAGTACAGTCTATAGAGTTTGGTAATATCATTGAAATGTGATAAGGCAGCAGTGGGGATTTAGGATATATAGGAGAATCTGATGAGATTTGGGATTAATCCTGTTTTTATTAACCTGTATTACTTGTGGTGTGGTTAATTAAGGCATATACATGTATGAATATCAGAATTTCTCCATTTTTCACATTATAAAACTGAGACAGGATCCCAGTTTTCCTGACTCCTATTTTTTTTTTTCTTCTGACTCTAATTGTATCTATTATGAAAGTCTTTTTCCCCCAAACCCTGGCCTCCTTGGCTGGCTCCTGACCCCCAACTAAAAAGGCTCTGTAATCTCCTAGAAAGGTTAGGTTCTGTTTCTCAGCTGCCAATCCCAATTTAGAGCCTATTGTGATTCCATTACCCCATACCAAATTTTCTTTTTGAATTATTGCTCTGTTGATTCCCACTGCTTACATTAATTCATATTTCTTGGTCTTAGAATTTGCTTGTATTATCTCTCACTTGACTAAACCATTTGGGTATTCAATTATGTCTTCTTATAAGAGCAAGCTTATTGCCAAGTTAGTTTCCTCCAACATGCTTCATGCCTATTCTCTACCTTCTCTCATCTGG
Source organism: Cephalophus harveyi (assembly GCA_006410635.1). NCBI lineage: Eukaryota > Metazoa > Chordata > Mammalia > Artiodactyla > Bovidae > Cephalophus > Cephalophus harveyi. Next base: position 122,733 of record SJYT01010802.1, on the reverse strand, counting down.
CCTTTATTTCTGACATCTTGGTCTGTCTGTTCTCCCAAATGTTTCTTAGTGATGGAGCTTTCCAACTCAGGCAGCCAGGTAAGTGAAGAATCAATTTAGCCATCCAGTCTCCCCCTCTCCTTTTGCCTTATTGAGTGTGTTGCATCAATATTTTTTTTTTCAATACTTGTGCATCATAAAAAATATTTGTTCTTTCAGAAGCACTGTAATTTTTTCCAGCTTTCAAACTCATGTTGCTTTATTGACATATAAATATGCAAAGTTTCTAAATATGCAAAGTTTCTAAATATACAAAGTCTCAACTCAGTGTTTGGCCCTATGAGTCTCTACCTGGCTGATCCTGATGGACCAGTCATTGCAAAGCTGAATCTATTTAGCACAGAACTAACATATTCTCACTGCTCTGGAGATCATTTCTACTCTTCAAGAACACTGGGTATGTGTGTGTGTGGTGGGGCGGTTATCGGCTGCACTGCTTATGATCAGCCCCATTTATCCCTAAGGGTCTTTCTTGAAGGTACTCTTGTTGCAGTTATCTTCAGTATCTATAATATCATGCAGTACTTACAGTATCATTTCAAAGCTTTAGAGAAGAATTTTCTGCAAAGAAAGTTTATGGAAACTTCCTTTATAGTTTTGATTATTTGCGCATGAACAGCCTAAAGATGATATGACATATTGTAATTTGTAAAATGATGACTTCATACATGAAAATATGTAAACATGGGCTTCCCTGGTGGCTCAATGGTAAAGAACCCATCTGCCAATGCAGGAGATGTGGATTCAACCCGTGGGTCAGGAAAATCCTCTGGAGAAGGAAAAGGAAACACTCCACAGAGGAACTTGGTGGGCTACAGTCAATGGGGTCACAAATGGTCGGATATGACTTAGCACACAAGCAAATAAACTATAGTTAACTTATCAGACTTCATCCAAATTGTTTTTAGTTTGGGAAGTCTCATCGAAATGTACAGTTAATTTGTATGTGAAAGTACTAGTCACTCAGTCCTGTCTGACTCTTTGTGACCCGATTGGCTGTAGCCTGCCAGGCTCCTCTGTCCATTGGATTCTCCAGGCAAGAATACTGAAGTGGGTTGTCATTTCCTTCTCCAGGGATCATCCTGACCCAGGGATCAAACCTGGGTCTCCTGCATTGCAAGCAGATTCTTTACCATTTGAGTCCCTAGGGAAGTCCAATTTGTGTGTGTGTGTATACATATATATGGTGGTGGCAGTAGTTTAGTTGCTAAGTCATGTCTGACTCTTGTGACCCCATGGATGATAGCCCATCAGGTTTCTCTGTTCATGGGGTTTCCTAGGCAAGAAAATGGAGTGGATTGCTAGTTCCTCCTCCAAAGGATCTTCTCGACCCAGAGAATGAACCCTCATCTCCTGTATTGTAGATGGTCTCCTGCATTGCAGATGAATGCTTTACTGTTGAGCTACCAGGGAAGCTCAGTTTGTGTGTACAAATACACACAAATATGTATATATATACATATATATGTAGAGAGAGAGAGAGAAATTATAGATTGTATCATGTGAAGAGTTTAATGTATATTTAATATGGAACATGATTTCAATTTTAACACATATATTAAACTATTTGATATGAATTTTGTGTATTGTATTTTTCTTTAGATAGAAAGCAAAAGTCTATTTTGGAAGGATTAAGTTCTGAAGGGGGAGAAACAATATTTTACAGGAAGAGAGATTGAATTACATGCCAGAAATGCTCAGAACAAATTCAGTTATTTCTAATGTATCAAATATCAAGATGTAATTTTCAGATTTTAAAAAGTGCTATTAACATTAGCTTTCAATTTTTATGTGGGTTGTTAATACTAGTGAGCAGTGCCAAGTGGCTCCTAAAACCAAGTTATTCTTTTCCATTTAAATTGTGCTTTCCAAAATCCACAAGGTTATTTCACTCCAATATTCTTAGGTGTATTTATATATTCAGTATAAAGTCAACATATTTGGATGTGCTATTGAGTGTCAGATTGACTATAATATTTTTTATAATCTATAGGTGTCTTACAGTATAAAATGTTTATTTATAGGCATGACTAGGAAAGATTCTTTAGATTTTTATCTTACAAAAATAATGGAAAATTATAATGTCAGTTGGATATCTTGACTGAATAATGCCTAAAGTAAGTATGCTTCTAAAAAATAAGCAATTTTCAAAATGGTTACTTCATGTTTGCTACTCATAAAATATACTGGAGCCCATTAGGACACTGGTACAGGGCTTGACAAGCAGTCTTTTCCTCTCAGACTCCGCCATATTCAATTTTTTACTCCTTGCCATTATTAGGTTTTAGAAGCTTAATCTGGTGTACAGTCCTTGAAATATAAAAATAGTCTTTATATAACAAAATGATGTGCCATAGAGTTCCTTTTAAATGGCAAGCTTTTTACACAACTCCCCTCCAGCTGAGCCAAGGACCTGGTGTGCCTTTGAAAGGACTGTATTTATGGCTGCTCCTTTGTCATTCATCTCTCAGAGGCTATTGTCACAAATCAGAACAGAGAATCCCCAGTTTTTCTCTGATGTTCCCTCCCTACAATAAGAAGCTTTCTTCAACAAACCAGGAGTCCTCCTAGACTTTGTCTTTACACAGTAGGCTGGGCACGCAAGTCCCTAGAATTTGGAGCTAAGATCTTTCTGTCCTTATTTACAGAAAAAGTGCTGGTCCCTTCAGTTCAGTTCAGTTCAGTCACTCAGTCGTGTCCAACTCTTTGCGACCCCATGAATTGCAGCATGCCAGGCCTCCCTGTCCATTACCAACTCCCAGAGTTCACTCAAACTCATATCCGTAACTCTAAATCTAGGAGCTCCCTGAATCTTGCATCCAGTCATTGAAGAAGTCCTCTCTGCTCTCTTCTGTATATCTCAGAATCCATCCACTTCACTCCATGCCCAGTACCAATATCCTAGTTCTGCTCACTATCATCTCTTGTCTGTCTCATTGCTGAAGCCCCCTACTGTTACCTTGACCTTCAGTCTCACTTTCCAGAAGTATACTGTCTCTTGCTGAAATGCAGATACTTCAGTGAAGTTTCCTTTTGCCACCAGAATGAATTCCGAACTCAACATGGTATAGTTTTTACTCCTGTCTACCATCAGCTTAACTTCCCTAGTGGTTCAGTGGTAAAGAATCTGCCTGCCAATGCAGGAGACACAGGTTCAATCTCTGGGTTTGAGAAGATCCCCTGGAGGAGGAAATGGCAACCCACTCCAGTATTGTTGCCTGCAAAATCTCACGGACAGAGGAGCCTGGTGGGCTCCTCTGGGGTCGCAAAGAGTCAGACACAACTTAGGGCCTAAAACAAACAGCAACAGTGTCACCTCTCATTTTGTGTTTCCAACTTCTTTGTGTCTCTTGTATTCATTACTCATCCTGTGTGTTAGTTGCTCAGTCGTGTCAGACTGTTAATCACCTCATGGATTTTAGCCTGCCAGGGTTCCCTGTTCATGGAATTCTCCAGGCAAGAATATTGGAGTGGGTTGCTATTCCCTTCTCCAGGGATCCCACATTGCAGGCAGACTCTTTACCATCTGAGCCACCAGGGAAGCCACATTTGTGGCTGATCCAAAGCCTTTGCAGATGCTACCCCTGGCTTGGAATGCTGTTCTTCTTCTGTTCCCCTTCTGCCTCTTCCTTTGCCTTACCCTTCTTCTCCCTGACAAACCATCTTGCCTGCTCAATTGAACTCATTATTGACATATAGACCTTGATGTTACACACTCTGGAAATCTACTCTGACTCTCCAAACTGAGTTAGGTACCATACTTGTGTGCTCCCGTAAGACATGCCACTCTGTGTGTAATGGCCTATGTGTATGTTACCTTCCCAACTAGACCGTAAGTACCTTGAGGATGAGCACCAGGTGCTGCTCAGTACTGAGTCCTCAGCACCTGTGATGTTGCCTGACACATAACACATAGCTGCTTTTATACTGGTTAAATGATTATTCCCTTGTGCCCACTCACCCCTCACTCCTGATTTTGTTTCTGTATTTCATTAGCTCCTAGACATCTAGGCTTCTCTCCTGCATTCTATTTTGTGATTGCCACTGTTGAATCTGACATCCACTTCAGCTTTTCTTCTTTTGATCTTGGCACTTGTTGTCTTTTGGATATGTTTTATATCAGCCCTTTGGCTCTATCTGCTTTAATTGCTTTGGAAAGCTACCCTCATGGTGACATTGCCTGCCCAATTGATGTCCATTCTGAGTTTGTGTCTATAAAAGGTGGGGGAGGTTGGAGAATAAGATTTTTTTCCTAATTATTTATTATAGTATCACTGTGCAAAGGTAAACAAATTTGACTTTCTTTTCAATAGCTCGAGAACTACTCCAAAGCATTATCCTGTCAACTGAATTCATACAGTGCAGTTACATTTTCCTTACTGATGGATTAGGTGCCTCAGCTAAAAGTCTTGCACCTGCTTCTCTCAGCCCATTCTCTGTGAATATCAAGTCTAATTAGCTGCTTACTCTAAAACTTCAGCCATCTCTTTTCTGAGACCGCTTTCTGCAAGTCATACTAAGAGTCAGGTGGAAAAAACACCTTAGTTTTAAACAATCTGTTTTCTACAATTTCCAAGCTCAAACTCAAAGGATAAAGACAAAACTGTTCCCCCAAATTCTTTTCAATTTTTCAAAATGTTCTTCTGAAGAAAAGAAAGTGACTAAATTATTCTCTTGGTTCTGTTTTCTCTTCTCTTCTATTTCCTGATCTGTCAGGAGGCTTTGCCCTCCTGAAGAGTGACTTTGTTCATCTCTCCATATACCTGTTGGCCATTTGTTTGTTTTCTTTGGAGAAATGTCTATTCAGGTCCTTTGCCTATTTTTTAATTTGGTTCTTTCTTTCTTTCTTTCTTTTTTTTTTTTACTATTGAGTTGAAGGAATTCTTTGTATATTTTGGGATAAGCACCTGTCTGATACATAGTTTATAATTATTTTCTTTCTTTCTTAAAGCTGCCTTTTCATTATGTTAATTGTTTTCTTTGGCTATGCAAATACATTCTAATTTGATGTGTCTCACTTATCTATTTTTTGCTTTTGCTAGCTGCATTTTTCGGATCATACCCAGGAAATCATTGCCAGTCTAATGTCATGATACTTTTCCCCTATGTTTTCTTCTAGGAGTTTTAAATTTCAGGTCTTACATTTGTCTTTAATCTATATTGAGTTGGGTTTTTTGAATCCTTAAAAAGGTAAAAATATAAATAACATATGATGTAGCAATCCTACTTCTGAGTATTTATCCAAAATAATTGAAATTAGGTTCTTGAAATAATACTTGCACTCTCATGTTTATTTATAATTATTTAAAGCAGCCAAAATGTGGAAACAAAGTCCACTGATGGATGAATAGATAAAGGAAATATGGTATATACATCAGCCTTACAAAAGGAAATCTTTCCATCTTCAACTTAAGGGGATAATGCTAATAAGTGAAATAAATCAGTCATAGAAAGGCAAACCTTGCCTGCTTCCACTTACATGAAGTATATAAAATAGTCAAACTTATAGAAACAGAGGAGAATGGTGTTTGCCAGGGTCTAGAAGAAGGAGGAAATGGGGAATTGTTGTTCAATGGGTATAAAGTTTAGTTGTGTAAGATGAATAAGTTCTAGACACCAGTTGAGCAGCACTATACAGCATTGTACAGCTTTATTAGCCAATAAAAAATGTCTAAGAGGGTAGATCTCATTTTAGGTGTTCTAATAATAATTGTTAACTGCAATATTTTGGCTTTTATTTGAGTCATGTATGCCAAGCAATTTAAAATGTTTTGTAAAGCTCTACAGATCCCTGCTTAAGAGACTTTGAATCATTTTTCCCTTTGAAAATTAAATAGTTCAAATAGCAACCAAACTTATAATAGCATAACATCTGCATACCTCTTAGAGAGGTCCTGAAATATGTTTTAATTTGTGGGAAGTCCTTGTTTATTTGTTTGACCTAAATTGATGTTTTCCTCGTGATCAGGAATAGCTCATGGATTTTCATTTTTGAATAAACAAAGAATGAGTTCATTAGTGTTTCTCAGAGCCCTGTAGAAGAAAACTTTAGAGATGACCCTCAAATGAAAATGCTTTTTTTATTTTTAGAGAAAATGAAGTAGGTTTATATAGGACTTTGAGAATATCTAAGCAAAACTGTGAATTGAGTCAGAGTAAACCCAGTTAACTTTTTCATTACAGTAGGTCCACTGTTCTGCAAAGCAACAACTGTAACCACAGTGGAAATGGCTTTGCTTAACCAAAGCAGCACTGAACAATGGAAATAATGCAATCTACATATGCAGTCTTAAAATTCTTAGTAGCCAAATTTAAAAAGTAAAAATAAACAAGAGGGATTAATTTTAATAATATATTCTATATAGCTAAATATATTCAAAATATTTTTGGGTGCTAAGTCTTTGAAATTGTAAGTGTATTTCAAACTTACATTTCATTTCAGTTCCAACCAGCCACATTTCATGTGGTCAATACTACGCTGGGCAACACAATCTAGAGCCTGAAGAAAGTATCTGTTGTAGGTAATGTCAGAGGAACTATAAGATTCAAACTGAGGATCTGATGCTTCCCTGATATGCCCCTCTTACCATGACACTTATAAAGTATTCCAAAGTTAGATGTCAACTGTGGGAAGAATTAAGGTCAGTGTCCTTAACTAACCTTAATGGATGACGATGTGCTGCTGCTTTCACAGAATGGGGACCCAATATACAAACTGAGGTTAGCTATAAATGAATTAGAAATGTGTATTTCTTGTGCTCTCCAGTGTGCAGTCTGACTTCCCTACTTCTTACACTTAACTCACAAAGTGGTTTAGATTATTAAACAGGAAAATTAATAAAGACTGTGATACAACATCTGACTTGTGGAAGGGATTCATTACTCTCCCCTTTCCTCAGCTAATTCAAATCCAGAGAGGCCAAGGCCATAGGTTTTATCTCTTTTAGGGTCAATAAACTTTGGAAGATGGATATCTGAAGATTTCAGGGTGTGGTCATTGCAGTGATTAGGTGAGAAAGAATAAATGAGTAGGTATCACTATATTCTTTTCAGTAAAGGATGATTCATTTAAATTATATGACATTCTAAAATATAAAATCCACATTGTCTATGAAGAGCAGAGCTTGGAATTGGAAACATATGTATACTAAGGAGTGTGTTAAGTACAGGTACATACATTGGGCTATTTATTCATCAATAGACTAAACAAAATGCTGAAAAAGTTATATTTAGAGAAGAGTGTTTAAATTGTTTTAAAAGTGAGAAAAGCATCCTAACCACAGGAAACATCCAAGATTATGATCTTTTTTTTTTTTTTTGCTGTCTTCTGAGAAACATATTGATTTTGTTGTTTAGATCAAGCATGAATGGAATTCTGTCATTTTGTCAACAGTGTTCAGGCCTAACCAGTAAGAAATTGAAATTAGAGAGTAAAAAGAAAGTTCATATAGTTGCTATTAACCATACATGTGAGAAGCTGGATAGAAGAATGCAGTTATCCACAATTATGGCAGAAACATACCAAAGAAGAAGTTGAAGATTTGAGAGAAAAGATTGAAATCCTTCTTTGGGTAGTATTGTACGGCGATGAAATCCAAGAAACTATTGCCTGAAGACAATTATATTTAGGATATATACAATTAGTATAACAAAGACTCAGAGGACTAGTGGTATAAATGATATAAAAATTTGTTCCTCTTTCATGGAGAGACCCCAGAGCAGATTTTAGTATTGTCTGTATCTTTCTAGGTTATGGCCAGATGGCCCTTTGATCAGGTCAAGAATGGCTCAGTGGTTGGCCCTGTCTTTAGCAATGTATTTTCTTCAAAATCTTAATAGGCTTATGGTCTATTGATTTCAGATTTGTTTCACAAAGTGAAAATGGAAGTGAAAGTCACTCAGTTGTGTCTGACTATTTGTGACCCCATGGATTACACAGTCCATGGAATTCTCCAGAATACTGGAGGGGGTAGCCTTTCCCTTCTCGAGGGGATCTTCCCAACCCAGGGATCAAACCCAGGTCTCCTGCAAAGCAGGCTGATTCTTTACCAGCTGAGCTACAAGGGAAGCCCAAGAATACTGCAGTGGGTAACCTATCTCTTCTCCAGTGGATCTTCCCAACCCAGGAATCAAACGAGGGCCTCCTGCATTGCAGGTGGATTCTTTACCAACTAAGTTATCAGGGAGACCTGTTTCACAAATAAGTAGCCAAAGATACTCTCTTAGTCAGACTTCTTATACCTGAAGACATTTTATTAACTGGACTTTTTTCTTTGCCCATTCTCCTCAAGTTATTAGTGCCTCATTGAGTTCATCCAGGGTAATATAGTTAATTGGGAAGGCTCTAACATTAATCAGATCATTGCTTGTGGACTGGACTCACTGACTTATGGGGAGATACTTGAGAGGGCCTCGGGGCACAGTATTGTCTTATTGAGTTTCTGTCTTTAAATCACTTCTTAGCTGTTTTGGATATGGAAGCAATGAACTTTTTCAGTTGTTGCACATTTCTAAATTACTGGACTCTTTGTTCATTTAGGTTGAAGGTTACATGCAGAGAAAAACTTCCTTAAATATATTCCCTTCAATCCATGCTTGCAAATGTTCTAGGTATTTTTTCTAGCTCTTTCCAAAAAATCTCAAAATGCAACCAATATACACAAGCATCCTGAGTTTTTGCAGCAAATTCCTAAACTCACAGGCCATATTTGAATGTGTTCTGCCTTCCAAGCCATCAGAGGTAACAGTTTTTCTAAATGTATTTCCAAGAAATAGTAAAAGTCACCAACTTTCCAGTTTCTAAGTCTCTGTCCCTTCCACATGCTTTCTCCCTCTTAAGCCAAGATCACATATATTAGGTTCTGTTGTGGCAGTTCCAATCTTAGTATCAAATTCAAAATTAATTAGACTATTAACACAATTGTTGTATGAAATTCAAAAATAACAGTAGTTTAAACAAGATAATTTATTTCTCTTTCTTGGAAGCCCAGATGGAAATGATCCAGAGCAAGGAAGCAGCTTTGAGACCGTGTCCACTTTGTGGCTAAAGATGACTTCTTGAGTTCTTGTCATCACACTTGTGTGATAGTGGCTGGGAAGGAAGAACTAAGAGAAAGAATGTGACTTATTTGTCTTAAACACATGACTTTGGGAGTTTTGTATCACTCATGCTCCTATTACATTAGCAAGAACTTAATTGCCTGGCCACACCACACTAGAAAGAAGGCTGAAAAATGAGGTCTTTACCTGAGCAGCCATGATTCCAGCTAAAAATTTTGGTATGATGTTGGTATCACTGTCGAGACAGATGACTTTACAGATTTTACAGTCAGATGACTGTGACTTTCATTTTATCATTCAGTAACCATTCCCTCCTTTCCCTTCTTAGGAACTAAATAACCAAGCATGAACTTAAATGGTGCTCATGGATTCCAAAGTGGCAGACTGTTTTTGAAGAACTTATGTTTTGTTTGGCAAAGTAATTAACCTCTTGGTAAGGTCAGCATGTATTTCTTGGTCTTAAAGATTTTATAACGTTTCCGTAGACCGTAAAATTAACAGGACAACTGTGGACAGAATATTGGAAACCAAAGGAGTGTTTCCCAAATAAAAGTTCATTTTTTAATCTTCCTCTCTAGACTTGCTTTCTAGAAACAGCCCTCTTCTTGTCCTTGCTTTTTCCAATGGTCTTTCACTGAATTCACACAGACAAAAAGAACAGAGCATCTACATCTAGATTCAGATCTCCTCAACTGCAGTAAAACCATAGTAATGATTTCTCCCTAGATCTAGCAAGGGCTCATATTAGGAGCTCAACTATTCTTCACCCTGTTTCAGACTTTTCTCATTGTGGATTAAATGGTAGTTCAATCTCTGGGGCTTATTAATTCTGCTATGAATAAAACCAGACCTGACTTCTGACTCAGTTTTCATACAAAGCAATGAAAAGTGTACAGTCCCTTGTTTGGTTCAAGAAACTGTGGTTCAGACCGTGCTGTGGTAGATATGTCTTAGCCGATCGCTTGTATATGGGGGAGCAGATGTCAATTTTCTTATCTCTTCAAGTTTCATATTCGTGATCTTAATTTCAGCTATCAGTTTTCAATGTATATCACTAGCTCTGTTCTTCTCCCTAAGCTTTTTTCCCCTGTATTTCTGGTCAAACAGTTAGGAATCTACTAGTGGAAATTACTTGGTGCCTAACAGTCAAATGATAATTACTGTTATCGTGGTCTTGTGGAATGAACAAATCAATAAATCTGTCATTTGTAATACACTTTGTAAGAAATGGTACAGCAGTGTGTGGTGGGGGTTAACATAGACACTGTTCAACTTGACACAGAGGTACATGAGAACATTTTTCTTTAAAAAGGGGCTATAACTGAGAAATATTACTATATCTAATCTAGAATTTTCCTCTTCTCTGCTCTATACTTTACAAATAATATAGTTAGTTGTTCAGTTGTGTTTGAGTCTTTGCAACCCCACGAACTGTAGCCTACCAGGCTCCTCTGTCCATGGAATTCTCCAAGCAAGTATACTGGAGGGGCTTGCCATTTCCTTCTCTAGGGGGATCTTCCTGACCCAGGGATCAAATCCGGGTCTCCTGTGTTGCAGGCAGATATTTTACCACCTGAACCACCAGGGAAGCCCCAGATAGGTAGTTTATAAGTGTTTGGCACTTACTAAAATGATTTAACTAAATATGCAGATTTTAGAATTAGTCTAAGACTCTCCATTAGTAATACATTTACATATTAGTATGTTATTATTAATAACATAATAGCTCTATGCCATTGCACTTGATGGTGTATCTCATCTCTATTACACAGATAAATTTACTGGTACTCAGAGCAGCTTGCTGACTTATTTAGAAGCATATTACAAGTTGCTAGGAGATTCAGGAACAGAACTCAGGTCAGTTACCTTTAAAGTTTTTCATCAAAATATTTTACAAAATTTTAAAATGTATGTGTGGAAATATCAGAATACCTATATACTAGCACTATTTACAGCAATAACACAAGCTTAGAGGATTTTCCTCTAGGTCAGCCTGAGACCAAGTCTCTGTGACCTTGTTCTCCCAGAAGAGCAGGAGTGTAGAAACAGACTTTACCTGAAGTGGGAGATGCCAGTCAAAACTGTCAAGTGTATCTCACTGCTGCTTTCTGGCTTTGTATTGCACTTTCAATTTCATTTGGATCTAAGAGTGAGTGAACAAACAAAGAAAAGGAGATTCAAAGAAAGCGTTCTGATATCTATCATTCTCTTATTCCCAGTGTCAACCACCAAAATAACACGCTTTTCAGTTCATCTCTCTTTGACTAACATATGCAGAGATGTGATCAGTCATGAGAATGATCAAATGCACTGGAGAGAGCCAGTGAACAGTCAAAAGGCAGCCACAGTATCTTGGCAGACCAGTATCATCATGAAGGGAATTTGCATTTCACATTTTTAGCTGCAGTTGCAAAAGGCTACTATAAAAATGGTATTAGACATTTTGGAGGAAAACTTCTCATTAGAACGTAATGGAACAGTTTAAAATGTTCAGAATTGGTAGTCTGGATGGAGTCCCTGTTGTGTCAGTATACTATTTTTCAATAGCTCCATAACAAACTACTAGAANGTTAGTATTCTGTCTCTTATACACATCTCAAAAGGCTACTATAAAAATGGTATTAGACATTTTGGAGGAAAACTTCTCATTAGAACGTAATGGAACAGTTTAAAATGTTCAGAATTGGTAGTCTGGATGGAGTCCCTGTTGTGTCAGTATACTATTTTTCAATAGCTCCATAACAAACTACTAGAAAACTTAGCAGCCCAAAACAATATTCATCTGAGCACAGCATCACTAGGCCCTCTGTTTACTTTCTTGGACATGATATTCTACTATAAGAAGTGACTCAAGGGCTGTAATGAAGGTGTTGCCCAGAGTTACAATCCCATTCGAGGCTTGGGTCTTCTTCCTAGTTGGTGCAATTTTTGGTAGAATTTAGTTCCTTGTAGTTGTAGAACTGAGGCTCTCAGCTTCTAGAGAACATTCATGTAGAAGTCTAAAAAGAAATGTAAACTACTTTATAGGGACATAAAGCAGATGACTAATTATGAGGGAAGGAGACAGAGTAGGAAGAAGTGGATTACCAAGGGCCTTGAGAACATTTAGGGATTACTGAATTTTTCATAATCTTGAACTGTGGAGATGATTTTCCAGGTGTATTCCTATGTTAAAATTAAAAAATTATATTCTTTAAACATGTGCAGTTTATTGAACATAAATTATATCTCAATCACTTTTAAAAACAATTTAAGGGAAGAGTAATTGCCATGCAAAGTATATTGAAGTCTTTCTGTGATGAACAGCTAGGATGTCCTTAGCTTATCATAGTAGAAACAAATTTATCATGAGAAAGACATTTTCCTGGCCAACTCAGCTAAGACTTAATTAGTCAGCATCTACTTATTAACCACTTGCCATATGCTTTGCATGATATTAAGCACTTTGTGTATATATGTGTATGTATATATATATATATGTATATGTTATCTTATGAGACCATCATTCTGCAATACAGTAACTTCGAGTGGCTCATTCCTTCCATAAAAGATAAATGCTTTGNGCTAAGACTTAATTAGTCAGTATCTACTTATTGATCACTTGCCATATGCCTTGCGTGATATTAAGGACTTTGTGTATATATGTGTGTGTGTATATATTATCTTATGAGACCATCATTCTGCAATACAGTAACTTCAAGTGGCTCATTCCTTCCATAAAAGATAAATGCTCTGAGGCACTACACACAAAAACGTTAACAACCTTTCACCCCAAATAAAGATGAGCAATGTTCTGAGAGATACCATAGCAGAGGCCTCTGGGTTACAGAATACTACAAATAAAACTAGCTGGTTTTACAAATAAAACCAATTTTTTTTTCAGGCTCTATCTAGCAAGTTTACTTGTTCAGAAAGTACAAAATTTAGAGAGGAGAAAGGGAGAGATGGCTCTGTCACTGACATTTAAGCCTATCAACAACAAAATCTCTAGCCAGTAGAAGGCTCTTTATGAAATGCATAATTAGTCTAACATTGTACCACTACTATTTATTCCAATGGGTAGCAAGGCCAGTGTTCTCCAGAGGAAAGGGAACTGTCTTGTGATTGAAGTATGGAAAGAGGTCAAGATCTGATGTAATATTGATCCAGATTAGTGAATTCTTTACATGAGTAAATGAGATATTTGAATGGGGAATAACATAAGCATCAGACCAGCCTTTTCAAAGTGCTGCCATAACGTGAGAATGGGATGGTTGGTAGGAGAAGGTAGTGTCACACACATGCACACATGTGTGCTCAGTCATGTCTGATTATTTGCCACCCTGTGGACTGTAGCCTGCCAAGCTTCTCTGTCCATGGGGTTTCCTAGCCAAGAATAGTTGAGTGGGTTGCCATTTCCTTCTCCAGGGGATCTTCACAGCCCCAGGAATGAACCTGGGTCTCCTACATTGGCAGGTGGATTCTTTACCACTGAGCCGCCTGGGGACCCAGGTGTTGTCACAGTTATGTCTTCGTGAGGCCTGGGGAATGATGAAACAGAATCAGACTAGTAAATAAGCCATGACTTTGAAAGTCTTATTTATGTAGCTATGGGGCATCTCTGAGCCCTATGCTGGGACTGTTCACTTCAGACCTACGTGCAAGTATATATAAAGTCACATGGTTTATAGAACTTCTCTGATCAATTAGGCAGATGAGCAACAGACTCTCAGTTGGGAAGGTTCATGAAACTGGCCTGTTGATCTTGCACACCAGGCCTTATTTACCCATGGAATACTCACACATGAGTGAGGATATTTCAAGGGATTTAGGATGACTGATTTTTTAAAAAGTTGATTCATACCTCAGATTCCATATTTATTAAATTCATTGTGAAACCCTGATCACTATTAAATGAAAACAATCTCTGAAAAGCTTAATAACTTTAGCAATTTAAATTATATTAATATTATAATACAATAAACTATAATCTGTAATTTTGAAAATATAATTACACTGTTTAATTATAACTTATTTGATTATAGGTATATAATTTTATAATTGCAATGATAGTGCTTTACGAATGGCAAATATCTAAGATAAGGTGCTCACGTTGCTTTTTGGTCTTTGTTTCCAATGAAGTCTAAAATTTTTATGCAACAGAAAGTTGTTCATGTAGAAATCTGTAAGATTGTTTCACTAGGCTCTTAGGAGTATATCCACCCCAGGCAAAGAGGAGGCTTAGAAATAAAGCAGAAGAACATTAAAAAATTTCAACTGCTGCTTCATTAGATAAAACCATGCTAATGCAAATGACTTGAATCTGGAAAGTAGTAACTGGAATCTAATGCAAAACTCATGGATGATGATATTGCCATTGTATCAGCGTTGTAAAACAAGCAGCACTTTTTGGAGTGAATGATGGAAATCTACCTTCAAATACTTTAAAACACCTTTTGTCTTCAGAGACTTGGTCTATCAGTGCAATTCGGGGCTCTGTTATCAAACACTTTTAACACATTTGAACAGACTGAATCCATCCCTCTTATTTTTTTTTTTTCAATGACATTCTCCCAAATCACCCCACCCTCTCCCTCTCCCACAGAGTCCAAAAGACAGTTGTATACATCCATGTCTCTCTTCCTGTCTCACATACAGGGTTATCATTACCATCTTTCTAAATTCCATATATATGCATTAGTATACTGTATTGGTGTTTTTCTTTCTGGCTTACTTCACTCTGTATAATAGGCTCCAGTTTCATCCACCTCATTAGAACTGATT
>SJYT01010802.1:70967-102450 GCA_006410635.1 Cephalophus harveyi | reverse complement strand
GGACTGGAAGAAACACAAGCTGGAATCAAGATTGCCGGGAGAAATATCAATAACCTCAGATATGCAGATGACACCACCCTTATGGCAGAAAGTGAAGAGGAGCTAAAAGGCCTCTTGATGAAAGTGAAAGAGGAGAGTGAAAAAGTTGGCTTAAAGCTCAACATTCAGAAAACGAAGATCATGGCATCTGGTCCCATCACTTCATGGGAAATAGATGGGGAAACAGTGGAAACAGTGCCAGACTTTATTTTTTTGGGCTCCAAAATCACTGCAGATGGTGATTGCAGCCATGAAATTAAAAGACGCTTACTCCTTGGAAGAAAAGTTATGACCAACCTAGATAGCATATTCAAAAGCAGAGACATTATTTTGCCGACTAAGGTCCGTCTAGTCAAGGCTATGGTTTTTCCTGTGGTCATGTATGGATGTGAGAGTTGGACTGTGAAGAAAGCTGAGCGCCGAAGAGTTGATGCTTTTGAACTGTGGTGTTGGAGAAGACTCTTGAGAGTCCCTTGGACTGCAAGGAGATCCAACCAGTCCATTCTGAAGGAGATCAGCCCTGGGATTTCTTTGGAAAGAATGATGCTAAAGCTGAAACTCCAGTACTTTGGCCACCTCATGCGAAGAGTTGACTCATTGGAAAAGACTCTGATGCTGGGAGGGATTGGGGGCAGGAGGAGAAGGGGACGACCGAAGATGAGATGGCTGGATGGTATCACTGACTCGATGGACGTGAATCTGAGTGAACTCCAGGAGTTGGTGATGGACAGGGAGGCCTGACGTGCTGCGATTCATGGGGTTGCAAAGAGTCGGACATGACTGAGCAACTGAATTGAACTGAACTGTGAAAGAAAGAGGTATCACAGTATGGAAATGAGTAGCACCAGAATTGGAAATTTTCTGGATCTCCAACACAGTGCTACTTTCTCTCTATCACATATCTCTTACTTGTTAAAATTATTTTTGGTTATTTCAGACAAGCAATGCACAAGTAAAATTAATTGGAGGATAAGATGATTCTTTGTGTTTACTTAATTATAGTTGCTCAAGATGTAGGTTATTATTTGGGGATTTGCTGATGGCTCAGTGGGTAAGGAATCTGCCTGCAATGCAGGGACACAGTAGACTCAAGTTTGACCCCTGGATCAGGAAGATTACAGAGAAAGAAATGACAACCCACTCCAGTATTCTTGCCTGGGAAATCCCATAGGTAGAGGAACCTGATGGGCTATAGTCCATGGGGCCACTAACAGAACTAAGCACACATAGTTGACCAAGATAAAGATTATTATTTGCTTTAAATAGCCCACATACCATTTCATTGGTAACAGAGATGAGGAAATCATCTGTAGATTTCATACTATGTTTAAATTCAGGTCAAAGAATGAGGTGCCGTTAGTATTACTAGGTTTTATAGTGTGGAAGCAAGTCAGTCTGTATTGAGTATCTGTACAAATCCAATGGAGTGATTTTTCATGAGTCAGCCTTTGTTGCATTTTTCCTTTTTTCCTACAATTTATACTGATTGTCAGTGTGGTCTGTGCTAGGAAGGAGAGAAAGAAGCAAGGAAAGGAGGGAAGAAGAGGAGAAAGAGGGTAAGAAAATCTCAAATACCTAGTATTGAATAAAGACTTCAGGGTGTCAGGAATTGTGCATCTATAGTTTGAGTAAATTATCACCAGATAGCACTTTTACATATCTAGTAGTGGAAAATGTGTCATAAATTTCCAGCCAGTACTATGAATTGTAATTTAAGTTTTCTTAAATAAACTTGTTATTGGTAGAATACAATTATGTAACTTAGTAACTTGCTCTTCTGTACCAGAAGTAGTATATTATTTGAACATGCAAGTTCATGCTCAAAACCAAGTATTTTATTCAATTTTAACTTCTTTTAAGCATGCTCCAACTATGTTCAAGGTGCTGTAGGCAACAGGAAGATGAATAAAGCTTATGTCATGGGTTCTGAGAGAGATCAAGGTATAGATAGATGCCAGTGTTAAAAACACTACAATTATAGTGGTACAAATCAAGTCCCATAAAGTCTATAGAAGATATTTTTACTGCTAAGATCAAGAAAATTTCATTGGTGTTGATGAAATATAAAATTCCCTGATTCTCTTTGTCTTGAAGTTAAATTGTGGTAGATCACTAGAATCTCTTCCAGTTAGAATCCTTCTGTTTCTTCTCTTGAATGAGATGATGAATGCTCAGCAGCTGTGTCAGTGCCAGACACAACATAAATGCTTTAGAGACATCCATCTCCTCTTTCCTGGCCTGTACACCCAAAGTTGGTTCCAGTTGTACCAGAGAGAGTTCTAGACTACTATAAACTTCCATGAAGGAATAAAAGCTCATCTATTCTCCTTTTTTTTTTTTAACTGAAGTATAGTTGATAATACTTTTTATAACACAATTTATAATGTTGTGTTAGTTTCAAGTATATAGCAAAGTCATCCAGTATACATGCATACATTCAGATTCTTTTCCATTATAGGCTGCTTAAAAAAAGTTATACTTTCATTTGAGTCATCAGGAGAAAAATTAACTTGTAATCCAAGTCAAATGGTCAAAATCATAACAGGCCAGAAATATTTGATCCTAAGCACAAGCCCACAAAGGAGGGGAACAAAACAGACCAAGTAAAGACCTCCACCCCATGCAAAAAAATGAATGGATGGCTTCACACACACACAGATGAAATGCTTGGACCCTGAGACAAATTTCACAATGGTTATTTCTGTTTCTTTTTAAATACAGGTTTGTGAGGTCGTATTTTTTCCAGATATTAAGAAGAAGGCCCCAAGTGCATATGTGAGGGGTGGGGAGGGCAGAAATTAAGCAATAAAATAGTTTTCCCTGGAGGGACACAAGGAAGAAAACAGTAAGCAATATTGAGAAAATTCACTTTTCTCACATTGAGCTTCTTGCTTTATATTATTGGTCCAGGAAATTTATAGTCACAGTCTAGCTTTGCTGCATCTTCCTTCCTGAGATTAGGTTGGCTAAAAAATTCTCTGTGAACTGTAAGAAAAGACCAGGGACTTGGCCTAGCCCTCAGGTTCTGAGCACGTCTAGAGATGGATGGTTCCGGAAAGGAATAAAGACTCTCAGTAGCTGCTGGGCGCCTCAGCACTGGTGTGACAGTCTCTCCCCTCTCTGGGAGTATGTCAGAAAAGGTCCCCTACTTATAGGACGGAGGGGCAGAAGGCTGGCAGCAAGGTTACAATGGAATCAGTTTAAAGTTATTACAAGATATTGAGTATTGTTCCATGTGCATACAGTAGGTCTTTGTTGTTTATTTTACATATAGCAGTGTGTATGTGCTAATCCTAAACTTCTAATTTATTTCTCCCTGCTTCCCTCTTTGGTAACCATAAGTTTGTTTCCTATGTCAGTAAGTCTATTTCTGTTTCATAAATAACTTCATTTCTAATAATTTTTTAGATTCCACATATAAGTGATATTGTATGATATTTGTCTTTTTCTGTCTGGCTTACTTCTTTTAGCATGATAATCTCTAGGCCCATCCATGTTGCTGAAAATGATAATATTTCATTCTTTTTTATGGCTGAAAACTCTATTCTTGAACCCAGTTTAATACTACTCTTCTTTACCTGGAACATCCCTTCTTCTTTATGCCTCTTCCCTCCACCCCCCATTCAACTGTGTGTGTGCTATGCTAAGTTGCTTCAGCCATGTCCAACTCTTTGCGACCCTGTGGACTGTAACCCACCAGGCTCCTCTGTCCGTGGGATTCTCCAGGCAAGAGTACTGGAGTGGGTTGTGATGCCCTTCTCCCGGGAATCTTCCCGACTTAAGGATCGAACCCACATTTCTTACATATCCTGCATTGCAGGTGGGTCCTTTACCACTAGTGCCACCTGGGAAGCACCCCTTCACCCCATCCAACATGTGTATGTTTAATAGCAAGAATCATTACCTTCCAGCTTGTGTTGTTGTTCAGTCACCAAGTCATGTCTGACTCTTTGCACACCCATGGACTGTAGCATGCCAGGCTTCCCTGTCTCTCACCATCTCCCGGAGTTTGTCCAAGTTCATGTCTTGTTACTAATATGAACAGTATTGCTTCTATTAATTAACAAATTCAGTTTAGTTCACTCAGTCGTGTCTGACTCTTTGTAATCCCAGATATGCAGCATGCCAGGCCTCTATGTCCAATCACTAACTCTTGGAGCTTGCTCAAACTCATGTCCATTGAGTCGGTGATGCCATCAAACCATCTCATCCTCTGTCATCTCCTTCTCCTCTTGTCTTCAATCTTCCCCAGCATCAGGGTCATTTTCCAATGAGTCAGTTCTTCACATCAGGTGGCCAAAATATTGGAGCTTCAGCTTCAGCATCAGTCCTTCCAATGAATATTCAGGACTGATTTCCTTTAGAATTGACTGGTTTGATCTCCTTGAAGTCCAAGGGACTCCCAAGAGTCTTCTCCAGCACCACAGTTTGAAAGCATCAATTCTTTGGCACTCAGCCTTCCTTATTTCTTATCCTTTATTTCTTATTTCCAGCTAAGAAATAACTAATATTTATTGAAAGCCTGGAGAAGGCAATGGCATCCCACTCCAGTACTCTTGCCTGGAGACTCCCATGGATGGAGGAGCCTGGTGGGCTGCAGTCCATGGGGTCGCTGAGTCCGACACGACTGAGCAACTTCATTTTCACTTTTCACTTTCATGCATTGGAGAAGGAAACGGCGACCCACTCCAGTGTTCTTGCCTGGAGAATCCCAGGGATGGCGGAGCCCAGTGGGCTGCCATCTGTGGGGTCGCACAGAGTCGGACACGACTGAAGTGACTTAGCAGCAGTAGCATTGAAAGCCTATATGCACTAGGACCAGTTATAAATGTTTTACGTTATCTCAGGATTTAAGTGTGATAAAATTAAATTCTTTTGCATACATTCATACAAGAATGATGTGTTTTATTAGAGAGAGGTAGCATGGCATAGGCCTACTTATCAGAGGTCAAACCTTTAAGTCCTGGAATCAGACTACCTCATTTAAATCTTAGCTCTCATGCATGCTATCTTTGTGTCTGCAAGCAAGCTATCTTTTTTGTGCCTCAGTTTTCTCATTTGTAAATGGGCATGATAATAGCATTGTTGTAGACTGTGGCAAATTGTATTTTCCCAAGGTGGCTGGAATAACATCTCCCATCTCATGGGTCCTTACAGTGTGAATTGATTATTTCCCCTCTAAGAGTTGGAATCTCTATCTCCTCCCCCTGACACTGGGAAGGACTCTGTGACTGCTTCATCCAATGACATATGAGAGAAATGAAGTTATGTGACTTTCAAGGCTGGGTCATAAACAGCTATACAACTCTGCTTGGCTTTCTTTTGGGATGCTCACTGTTAGAACCCAGACACCAATAGGAAGCCTAAACATGTAGGTGTTCCAGTAGACAGCCCTAGATGAGGTCTCAGCAAATAATTACTGTAAGTAAGGAAGCCTTTGAAATGACTTCGGCCCAGACATGGTCTGACAGCAAATGAATAGGAGATCCTGAGAACTACCAGCTGAGCCAAGTCAACCCCTCAAACCATGAGAGATAATAACAAAATAATTACTGCTCTGTTCCACTAAATTTGGGGGTGATTTATTATGAAGCAGTAGATAACGGTTACAGATCAGCTGGGGTTTTAGCAGAAACTGCTAAAGGTAGCCTTTTCATGTAACCTGGACTTCCTTATAGCATGGTAGCTGGATTTCAAGAACACATATCTCAAAAAAAAAAAAAAAAAACCACATATCTCAAGAATCTTAGAAGCTGTATTGTGTCACTTCTGCTGTTGTCACAGACCCACTCAGATTCGCAGGAAGGGAATATAGATCCCATTTCTCAATGTGTGTGTGCTAAGTCCCTTCAGTCATGTCCAGCTCTTTGTGACCCTGTGGACTGTAGCCCACCAGAATCCTCTATCCATGGGATACTCCAGGCAAGAATACTGGAGTGGGTTGCCATGCCCTCCTGCAGGGGATCTTCGTGACCCAGGGATCAACCCATATCTCTTAGGCCTCCTGCACTGGCAGGCAGGTTCTTTATCACTGCTGCAGCTGCTGCTAAGTCGCTTCAGTCGTGTCCGACTCCGTGTGACCCCATAGACAGCAGCCCACCAGACTCCCCTGTCCCTGGGATTCTCCAGGCAAGAACATTGGCGTGGGTTGTCATTTCCTTCTTCAATGCATGAAAGTGAAAAGTGAAAGTGAAGTCGCTCAGTCGTGTCTGACACTTCGCAACCCCATGGACTACACTCTACCAGTCTCCTCCATCCATGGGATTTTCCAGGCAAGAGTACTGGAGTGGGGTGCCATTTCCTTCTCCTAGTGCCACCTATATGGAATGGATGTAAATATCACATTGTAAGAAGAGGATGGTAAATATCACATTGTAAGAAGAGGATGTAGAATGATAAATCTAATTGTAGTCATCTTGAAAAAGCATAATATCCGTTTAGAATATACATAAATTTATCTGGCATGTTTAGAATAATGCCTGGCACAATTTTATGAATATTCTCATTGTTCTTATTGCTCCAAAAATATAGAATAGTGGTAAGAATGGAAAGTAATTTGAATAGAGGTAAGTCAGTGAAAGTGAAAGTTGTTCAGTTGTATCTCTCTCTTTACGACTCCATGGACTGTATGTAGCCTGTATTTTGTTCATGGAATTCTCCAGGCAAGAATATTGGAGTGTTAGCTATTCCCTTCTCCAGGAGATCTTCCCAATCCAGGGATAAAACCCTGGTCTCCTGCACTGCAGGTAGATTCTTTACCATCTGAGCAATCAGGGAAGTCCTCTAGAGGTAAGTTAACCAGTGATTAAAACAAAAATAGATATGAACTTGTCCCAGACATCCCAAGAAATAATCTCTCTCCCTATTTGGCCCTTTTCTGTGCTCTGATCCTTTTCCCCCCTTTATAGGAGTAACATTGTTATGAAGTTCATGGGCACATATCTAGAACTTTTTCTCTGTATTTACATTTGTAAGATTACACAGTTTTGGTTTTCATTGTACTTTTTCCAAACTATCATATTGCAATTTACTAATTTACAGTCTTTTTAGTTTGTTTTGATCTTTTGTTCTCTTTGCTTACTTAATCATAACTTAAGACATTTGTCATGCTAGTATATAAAAATCTACTTCATTCCATAGCTTCCCTCTCCCCAGTAATCGCCATCAACTTGTTTCCAGTTCTTCATTCTGTAAACAAAGCTAGAGTTTGCATGTTTTCACATTTAACAGAGCCTCCCAAGTTGTATACCCAAATAGCTGTGCTGATTCACACTCCCATCTGCTCTGCAAAGAGCACATGTTGCCTTACATCCTTGTTGACAGTGGATATTATTAAAATTTTGCATTTTGCCTCCCTGTGAGATCAAAAGCTGATGAATCATTTTAATTTCCATTTTTCTTACTATCAGAAATGTAGAATGTGTTTTTAAATGTTTATTGGTCAGTTAAGTCTCCTCTTATTATCTGTTTATATACCTTGTCCATTTTTCTGCTGGCTTGTTTGTCTCTAGCTTATTGATTTTGATGGGTATATACATATAAGTTACATGATACACTAACATTTTCCCAGATATTAATTGTTTATCTCTTATACATGTCACAAATAAATATGAGCTCCCAAGGTAATGATTACCCTTTCACTTTGCTTTTAGTTTCAATTTAGACTAACTTGTCAACCTTTTCCTCTGTGACATTTGCTCTTTGTGCTTTAAGGCTTTCTTTCCCCCTATTCACAACCTCACCATATTCATTACTAATAGGTAATATTTTCATTTAGTTTTTTAGATGAGCTGAAATCTATTTCATTTAATGATTTGAGATAAGACTCTATTTGTCTACTTTTTCATTTACTCAAAACATTGAGTTCCTCATCATTTCCTGCTGGTTTGTAATCCTGGCCTTCATCATATATTAAATTACCTCACATACCTGAGTAAAATTCTGTATTTTCCATATTTCCAGAATGAACAGTTCAGAACTTCACTCCAGTATATATGATTAATCCATTTTGTCTTATATCATATGTGCTGCTTTATCACTATTTTAATTTTAGCTTTATACTTCTGATATCTAGTTGAATGCATTGCACAGTTGCTTTCTTCTTTTTAAGATTGTCCTGGCTTTTCTTAAGCATTTCCTCCTCTATATGAATTTTAAAATCATTTTATCAAGTCTCATGAAATTATTCTGGTTATGATTTTAATTTGTAGACTAATTTGAGTTATTAAAATATTTAGAATATTGAGCATTCCTATTCACAAATACAGTTTATTTTCCACTTAGTTTTTCTTTAGTTTCTTCAGTAACATATTAGAGATTATCATAATGTATTACATAATTTTTAACTTATAGTTTAATGAAGTTTTTATTTCTGTTTTACAGTGAAATCTTCTAAAAATGTTTATCTAATCTGTTTGTGTGTGTGAGTGTGAGATGGAAGGCTACTAATTTTTGTTTGCTAATTTTCTATCTGGTTACCTTATTGAATTCTAGTACACACAGTTCTAGGTAGATGGTTTAGTCTCTTTTCTATATATATTTGCAAACATTTTTATTCCAATTAATATACAGTTTATTTCTTGTCTTAGGTATTTCCACCTACAGAGATTTGAATTGAGATTTTATTTCTTTTTATTTACCTAAGTGAAAGTCACTCAGTTGTGTCTGACTCTGTGACCCCATGGACCATAGCCTGCCAGGTTCCTCTGTCCATGGAATTCTCCAGGCAAGAATACTGGAGTGGGTAGCCATTCCCTTCTCCAGGGGATCTTCCCAACCCAGAGACAGAACCCAAGTCTCCCTCACTGCAGGTGGATTGTTTACCATCTGAGACATTTAGGTGAATTTATCTTATTTATCTAAATCTTCTGCAAATAAACAGTTGTTGCTTTCATAGTCAGAAAACATTCAATAAGTATTGTTTCTTAGAATTTGGCTTTAGTGGCATTTCACTTTTCTCAAGTATCCCTAACTTTTAAAAATGCATATTGGAAAAGATAATTAAATATTTAGCTTAAAATTTTAATTTACTTTTACTACTTTATTGAAAATTTTTTTATATTTTATTTCTTTTGTTAGCTAATTCTTTTAGAAAAACATTATACCTTAATATTTTTTCTATGGATCTATTTACATCTACTTTGTTTTATGTTCTTATTAAAAGGGCATACACACCGAGGAAACTAGAATTGAAAGAGACACGTGTACCCCAATGTTCATCGCAGCACTGTTTATAATAGCCAGGGCATAGAAGCAACCTAGATGTCCATCAGCAGATGAATAGATAAGAAAGCTGTGGTACATATACACATACACAATGTATACATACACATATACACAATGGAGTATTACTCAGCCATTAAAAAGAATACATTTGAATCAGTTCTAANTTATAATAGCCAGGGCATAGAAGCAACCTAGATGTCCATCAGCAGATGAATAGATAAGAAAGCTGTGGTACATATACACATACACAATGTATACATACACATATACACAATGGAGTATTACTCAGCCATTAAAAAGAATACATTTGAATCAGTTCTAATGAGGTAGATGAAACTGGAGCCTATTATACAGAGTGAAGTAAGCCAGAAAGAAAAACACCAATACAGTATATGGAATTTAGAAAGATGGTAGCAATAACTGTATGCGAGACAAGCAAAAGAGACACAGATGTATAGAATGGACTTTTGGACTCTGTGGGAGAGGGAGAGGGTGGGATGATTTGGGAGAATGGCATTGAAACATGTATAATATCATATATGAAACAAATTGCCAGTCTAGGTTTGATGTAGGATACAGGATGCTTGGGGCTGGTGCACTGGGATGACCCAGAGGGATGGTACAGTGAGGGAAGTGGGAAGGGGGTTCAGGACGGGGAACACATGTACACCCATGGTGGATTATGTTGATGTATGGCAAAATCAATACAATATTGTAAAGTAATTAGCTCCAATTAAAATAAATAAATTTATATTAAAAATACATAAATAACATATTAAAAAGCAGAGACATTACATTACCAACAAAGGTCCCTCTAGTCAAAGTTATGGTTTTTTGCAGTAGTCATGTATGGATGTGAGAGTCAGACTGTAAAGAAAGCTGAGCACCAGAGAATTGCTGCTTTTGAACTGTGGTGTTGGAGAAGACTCTTGAGAGTCTCTTGGACTACAAGGAGATCCAACCAGTCCATCCTATAGGAGATCAGTCCTGGGTGTTCCTTGGCAGGACTGATGCTGTAGCTGAAACTCCAAAACTTTTGCCACCTGATGTGAAGCAGTGACTCAGTTGAAAAGACCCTGATACTGGGAAAGATTGAAGGCGGGAGGAGAAGGGGACAACAGAGGATGAGATGGTTGGAGGGCATCACCGACTCAACGGACATGAGTTTGGGTGGACTCTGGGAGTTGGTGAAGGACAGGGAGGCCTGGTGTGCTGCAGTCCATGGAGTAGCAAAGAGTTGGACACGACTGAGAGACTGAACTGTTTCATGTTTACCATATTTACTCTCGGTTTTTGAACAAAAAAATGGAGCTTATAGCTCCATCTGGATTCTGAGTATGGTTATAATACCTCTCCTTCCCGAGATTTAACTAGTCAAGCTAACTTTTCTTGAAACTTATCAGCAGCACTGAAAGCATTATATTTACATGAAGTTTGGTCTTATTTATTTGCCTTTGCATCACTCTACCTAATTGCTCCCTTGTGTGCTTCATGTCAACCATTAAGTTCAGTGATTTACTTTAGCAAATTGTTTATGAGGAGTTATCAATTTCTTTCTCTGAATTTCCACATTTACTCTGGTTTATTTTCTTGTCATTGTGTTTGAGAAGTTTGTGTGTGTGTGTGTCTGTCATGAAGGTATGTGTACACATAGATTTAGCTCACACACATATGCACATACATTATCAGTATTTTTCAAGTGGGTTTTCATGATTTCTCAGAGAACATCTGGAATCAGTTTCCTGTAACATGATTTCCAAATATGCTATGATACATATTTGAAGAGGAGAGTCAATATTTCACTTTTAATTAAAAAGAATATTCTCAGAATATTATAATAATCCAATACTAACTTTGGATATTTCAGTAGGCATAAGTGATTGCTAACAATCCATGCTTCCTTCATTACGGGTGCTGTGTTATTCTATAACATGAAGCTATTTGATAGTTGTTTCTATGACATTGGCATCTATGGATAAATTTTACTTGTACTGAGTATGTATCTGGTGTATGATTTTGGGCATTGATAAGGGGAAAGAAAATAAAGTGTGTAACCACTGAGAACTTCTGTCTTTCTCTTTTTGTGTCTTGCATGTCTCATTCTTATTTTATAAATCCTTGCAGTAATGAGATATTTGCCATACCTGAAATGGTTAGATATACAAAGTCCAGTCCCAAGAGAATAATAATTTCTACTGGTAATTATGACTGCAATTCAAAGAGTTGCCTTTAGAGAGGTGGTATTTTGGCTTACAAAGCATAGGCTGGGCAAAATGACGTTTCTCCAGATGTTACCCTTGAAAATCAAAATCTGTGCTAGTTCAGTTAAGTTCAGTTCAGTCGCTCAGTCGTGTCCGACTCTTTGCGACCCCGTGAATCGGAGCACACCAGGCCTCCCTGTCCATCACCAACTCCTGGAGTTCACTCAGACTCGCGTCCATCGAGTCAGTGATGCCATCCAGCCATCTCATCCTCTGTCGTCCCCTTCATCTCCTGCCCCCAATCCCTCCCAGCATCAAAGTCTTTTCCAATGAGTCAACTCTTTGCATGAGGTGGCCAAAGTACTGGAGTTTCAGCTTTAGCATCATTCTTTCCAAAGAACACCCAGGAATGATCTCCATCAGAATGGATTGGTTGGATCTCCTTGCAGTCCAAGGGACTCTCAAGAGTCTTCTCCAACACCACAGTTCAAAAGCATCAATTCTTCGGCGATCAGCTTTCTTCAGTCCAACTCTCACATCCATACATGACTACAGGAAAAACCACAGCTTTGACTAGACGGACCTTAGTCAGCAAAGTGATGTCTCTGCTTTTGAATATGCTATCTAGGTTGGTCATAACTTTCCTTCCAAGGAGTAAGTGTCTTTTAATTTCATGGCTGTAGTCACCATCTGCAGTGATTTTGGAGCCCCCCAAAATAAAGTCTGACACTGTTTCCACTGTTTGCCCATCTATTTCCCATGAAGTGATGGGACCAGATGCCATGATCTTCATTTTCTGAATGTTGAGCTTTAAGCCAACTTTTTCGCTCTCCTCTTTCACTTTCATCAAGAGGCTTTTTAGCTCCTCTTCACTTTCTGCCATAAGGGTGGTGTCATCTGCATATCTGAGGTTATTGATATTTCTCCCGGCAATCTTGATTCCAGCTTGTGTTTCTTCCAGTCCAGCGTTTCTCATGATGTACTCTGCATATAAGTTAAATAAGCAGGGTGACAATATACAGCCTTGACGCACTCCTTTTCCTATTTGGAACCAGTCTGTTGTTCCATGTCCAGTCCTAACTGTTGCTTCCTGACCTGCATACAGATTTCTCAAGAGGCAGGTTAGGTGGTCTGGTATTCCCATCTCTTTCAGAATTTTCCACAGTTTATTGTGATCCACACAGTCAAAGGCTTTGGCATAGTCGATAAAGCAGAAGTAGATGTTTTTCTGGAACTCTCTTGCTTTTTCCATGATCCAGCGGATGTTGGCAATTTGATCTCTGGTTCCTCTGCCTTTTCTAAAGCCAGCTTGAACATCAGGGAGTTCACGGTTCACGTATTGCTGAAGCCTGGCTTGGAGGATTTTGAGCATTACTTTACTAGCATGTGAGATGAGTGCAATTGTGCGGTAATTGGAGCATTCTTTTGCATTGCCTTTCTTTGGAATTGGAATGAAAACTGACCTTTTCCAGTCCTGTGGCCACTGCTGAGTTTTCCAAATTTGCTGGCAGATTGAGTGCAGCACTTTCACAGCATCATCTTTCAGGATTTGAAACAGCTCAACTGGAATTCCATCACCTCCACTAGCTTTGTTCGTAGTGATGCTTTCTAAGGCCCACTTGACTTCACATTCCAAGATGTCTGGCTCTAGATTAGTGATCACATCATCATGATTATCTGGGTCGTGAAGATCTTTTTTGTACAGTTCTTCTGTGTATTCTTGCCACCTCTTCTTAATATCTTCTGCTTCTGTTAGGTCCATACCATTTCTGTCCTTTATCGAGCCCATCCTTGCATGAAATGTTCCCTTGGTATCTCTAATTTTCTTGAAGAGATCTCTAGTCTTTCCCATTCTGTTGTTTTCCTCTATTTCTTTGCATTGATCACTGAAGAAGGCTTTCTTATCTCTTCTTGCTATTCTTTGGAACTCTGCATTCAGGTGCTTATATCTTTCCTTTTCTCCTTTGCTTTTCGCCTCTCTTCTTTTCACAGCTATTTGTAAGGCCTCCCCAGACAGCCATTTTGCTTTTTTGCATTTCTTTTCCATGGGGATGGTCTTGATCCCTGTCTCCCGTACAATGTCACGAACCTCATTCCATAGTTCTTCAGGCACTCTATCTATCAGATCTAGGCCCTTAAATCTATTCCTCACTTCCACTGTATAATCATAAGGGATTTGATTTAGGTCATACCTGAATGGTCTAGTGGTTTTCCCTACTTTCTTCAATTTGAGTCTGAATTTGGCAATAAGGAGTTCATGATCTGAGCCACAGTCAGCTCCTGGTCTTGTTTTTGTTGACTGTATAGAGCTTCTCCATCTTTGGCTGCATAGAATATAATCAATCTGATTTCGGTGTTGACCATCTGGTGATGTCCATGTGTAGAGTCTTCTCTTGTGTTGTTGGAAGAGGGTGTTTGCTATGACCAGTGCATTTTCTTGGCAAAACTCTATTAGTCTTTGCCCTGCTTCATTCCGCATTCCAAGGCCAAATTTGCCTGTGACTCCAGGTGTTTCTTGACTTCCTACTTTAGCATTCCAGTTCCCTATAATGAAAAGGACATCTTTTTTGGGTGTTAGTTCTAAAAGGTCTTGTAGGTCTTCATAAAACCATTCAACTTCAGCTTCTTCAGCGTTACTGGTTGGGGCATAGACTTAGATAACTGTGATATTGAATGGTTTGCCTTGGAGACAAACAGAGATCATTCTGTTGTTTTTGAGATTGCATCCAAGTGCTGCATTTCGGACCTTTTTGTTGACCATGATGGCTACTCCATTTCTTCTGAGGGATTCCTGCCCACATTAGGTATTGTATATTACTTTCATATACATTTTAGAATCATATTATCACTTTTACCAAAGATCACCTAATGAGATTTTGATTAAAATTGTATAAAGCTTATATATCGATTTGGAAATAATGGAAATCTCCATTTTATTATTTTATTTTATCCAGATTGAGGGACCAGGGCTTCCCTTGTGTCTCAGCTGGTAAAGAATCCACCTGCAATGTGGGAGACCTCAGTTTGATCCTTGAGTTGGGAAGATCCCCTGGGAAAGGGAAAGGCTACCCACTCCAGTATTCTAGCCTGGAGAATCCCATGGACTGGGGGTCTATGGGGGTCACAAAGAGTTGGACACGACTAAACAACTCTCACTTTCACTTTATTTTACTGAGTTTCCCAGCCAATCAACATGGGATATCTATCCATTTTTTAAAATCCCTTTAAAAATCTTTCAAAGTTTAAAAAGTTTCTTCAGGAAGATTTTGCATATCTATATTAAATTTGGTAGCTATTATATGTTTTTGTGACTGACACATTTAAAAAATTTCAATATCTAATTCTTCCATTATTGCAGATATATAGAAATACAGCAATTTTTTACATTTATTTTTTATTCTCCAAACTTGGTAACTATTTTATTAAGTCTAATAATTTATTGTTTAGATTTTCTATCTACACAATCTTATTGAACACAGATGTTGATGCTTCTGCTCCTCAGGATTTTGGACTTGAAATAACTACACTACCAACTTTGCTGGGTCTCCAGCTTGCAGATGGGAGAGTGTGGACTTCTCAGCCTCCATAACTGTGTGAATCAATTTCTATAATAAATCTCCCCTTGTATATGTTGATATCCAGTGTGGCTCAGTGGTAGAGAATCTACCTGCCAATGCGGGAGATGTGGGCTCAATCCCTGGGGTGGAAAGATCCCCTGGAAGAGGAAATGGCAACCCACTCTAGTATTCTTGCCTGGGAAATCCCATGGACAGAGGAGCTTGGCAGGCTACCGTCCATAGGGTCTCAAAGACTCAGACACAATTGAGCAACTGAGCACGCATGCAATGTGTTTACATCCAGTTGATTCTGTTTCTCTGGAGAATCCTGACTAATCCAGAAGCCTCTTCTTCCCCAGAGCCTCCAGGTCAGAGTCCAGCCGAGACCACATCTAGATTACAGTCCTGGTAGATTCTGAGCAGAGGAATAGTCACACCTCCTCAGACTTCTGGCATACAGAACTACAAGATAATTCATGAGTGCTGTTTGAGCAGCTAAGTTTGTGGCAATTTGTTACATACCAGTGGAAAATTCCCTGGAGGAGGGCATGGCAACCCACTCCAACATTCTTGCCTAGAGAATCCCCATAGACAGAGGAGCCTGGCGGGCTACTGTCCATGGAGTCGCAAAGAGTCAGACATGACTGAGCGACTAAGCACAATGGAAAACTTACACACTTACTTTTGTTTTCTGATTTCTAATTAAATCACATCTTGGTTAGATACTATGACTGTTATAAACTTTTTGACATCAGTTAGGACGTGTCTTATGGCTCAGTGTGTGGTCAACTTTTGTAAGGGCATGGTGTGTTCTTAATAAAAATATGCATTCTGCTAAAGTTGCATACCATTAGACACACCCACGAGTCACTAGATAAAACTTTTTATTTGTGTTATTCACATCCTTCTGTCTATATTTTTTAAGATTTGACTTCTGTCTGCTTAATATATCAATTTCTTAAAAATATGCATTAAAACATTTCATTACACTGGTAAATTTTTCTCTTATTGAAGCAATCATTATTAACTGTTTTCCATGAATGGGTTTCAGAGTATCTGTGGATTGACTGAAATTATATGGATTATATTTTTACATGTGCTCATATCTTTTTCCAGAAGTTTAAGTCCTCATCTGGAGAAGGAAATGGCACCCCACTCCACTACTCTTGCCTGGAAAATCCCATGGACGGTGAAGGCTGGTAGGCTACAGTCCATGGGGTTGCAAAGAGTCGGACATGACTGAGTTACTTCACGTCACTGACTTCATACTGTATCACTGAAGAAGGAAATGGCAGCCCACTCCAGCATTCTTGCCTGGAGAATCCCATGGACAGAGGATCCTGGAGGGTCATGGTCCATGGGGTCACAGAGAGTCGGACACGTTTGATGTGACTAAGCACACAAGTCCTCATCAGACTCATCTAAAGACAAGACTCAGACCCAAAGCTAAAGAAGAATAGTTCTTAAAATAGTAATGCAAACAAGTAAGTAAACAAATGAATGTGTCCATGCTATTTTATTCAGTTTAACATGAATGAACTGTAAATTAAGCTTAACATGAAGCACAACTGAAGAATGAAAAGAAAAATGACTAATATTTTTACATGGAGAAGGAAAGCATTAAGAGTTTGAAAGTATTTACTCTGGAAATGAGATGTGCCTTGGAATAAATCATGGAAATTTTGTGCATGTAGGTATACTCTTAATATTCTGATTTAGTAAGTTTATGGTAAAGCCAAAGAATATGAATTTATTTATAAGTATCTCAGATGTTGAGACAGCTACTTCATGAATGCAGTTTGAAGCATATTGGCATAAAACCTCTAAGTGTGTATAAAGAACATGGTAGCCATCTCAAGCTCTACAATGGCAGAGGAATGCATTTACCTCTCCCTTTGGCTTTGAAGCAAGAAGACTTGGGTTCAAGTCCTTATTGTAAAGGCTTGCTGGTATATGTTCCTGGATTGATTCAGTTCAGTTCAGTTCAGTTGCTCAGTCGTGTCCTACTGTTTGCAACCCTATGGACTGCAGCATGCCAGGCTTCCCTGTCCATCACCAACTCCCGGAGCTTGCTCAAACTCATGTCCATTGAGTCAGTGATGCCATCCAACCATCTCATCCTCTGTCGTCCCCTTCTCCTTCCACCTTTAATCTTTCCCAGTATCAGGGTCTTTTTCAAGGAGTCAGCTCTTTGCATCGGGTGGCCAAAGGATTGGAGTTTCAGCTTCAGCATCAGTTCTTCTGATGCATATTCAGGACTGATTTCCTTTAGCATTGACTGGTTGGATCTCTTTGCAGTCCAAGGGACTCTCAAGAGTCTTCTCCAACACTACAGTCCAAAAGCATCCATTCTTCTGCACTTCACTTTCATTATAATCCAGCTTCCCTTGTGGCTCAGCTGGTAAAGAATCCACCTGCAATGCAGGAGATCTGGGTTTGATCCCTGGGTTGGGGGATGATCCCCTGGAGAAGGGAGTCTACCCACTCCAGTATTCTGGCCTGGAGAATTCCATGGACTGCATAGTCCCTGGGGTCACAAAGTGTCAGACAAAACTGAGGAACTTTCACTTTTACTTTCTCACATCCATACATGACTACTCATAAAACCATAGCTTTGACTTGATGGACCTTTGTCGGCAAAGTAACATCTCTGCTTTTTAATATACTGTCAAGGTTTGTCATAGCTTTTCTTCCAAGGAGCAAGCATCTTTTAATTTCATGGTGCAGTCACCATCTATAGTAATTTTGGAGCCCAGAAAAATTAAGTCTGTCACTGTTTTGATTACTGATTGTTTGATTACTTTTTTCCAAACCTCAATGTCTTTTTCTCTACAACATGTATACAGAAAATCACAACATGCTTTTTCTCTATCTTGCAAGATAACTGTAAAGATTAATGACTTACATATTGTGTAGCACATAATAGGCACTTTAATAATTATTTTTACTATTTATAATTTCATACTATAAATACTAATGACAATTTATGGTACTTTATCATTCTATAATACATTTTTGCCTATAATGATTAATTTTTATCCAGCCTTGTGAAGTAGATTTTTTTTTTCATTCTTCATATTAAGAAACTGATGTTCAGGCAGATTAATGACTTTCTCCAAAGTCAAGGAGCTTGGGGTAAATATACTGTTAGGAAAAGCCCAATATTTTGACTCCATGTCCAAAATTTTTCATTAGACCAGACAATTTATTTGAAGCAAATACTTACCATTGTATTATTTTTATCAAATATAGCTAATATTTAGAGTTTGCCCTGTCTCTCATACACACATACTATAAATACTAATGACAATTTATGGTACTTTATCATTCTATAATACATTTTTGCCTATAATGATTAATTTTTATCCAGCCTTGTGAAGTAGATTTTTTTTTTCATTCTTCATATTAAGAAACTGATGTTCAGGCAGATTAATGACTTTCTCCAAAGTCAAGGAGCTTGGGGTAAATATACTGTTAGGAAAAGCCCAATATTTTGACTCCATGTCCAAAATTTTTCATTAGACCAGACAATTTATTTGAAGCAAATACTTACCATTGTATTATTTTTATCAAATATAGCTAATATTTAGATTTTGCCATATATAAAAATTACACTTAAAGGCAATGTCATTGGTGAAATATAATTCCTTTTATTTTTATTTTTTTAATATATATTTTTTCTTTTTTTTAATATATATATATATATTTATTTATTTATTTTTATAATTCCTATCTAATAACTTATTTGGTAAATAAGAAGATACTGTTTCCGACCAGTGTATTTGCCAATGTAAAATAATATGGTTTATTGTCCAAAGTACAATTTTAAAAATTAAAACAGAACATGATCGCTCTACTCACCATTTTTCACGTGTATATGTGTATATTCATCTTTGAATAACAGAGAAATAAGATTTGTTTTACCATAGCAGTGTTTACATTAGTTTGGACCTTATTTGTTTGGATACTATATTCACCACTATCTTTACATTGGTTTCATTTGCACCATTGCTTAGTAGCAGCTAAAAGTGAAAACGCTTCTCAGAAGTTCAGTTCAATTCAGTCGCTCAGTCGTGTCCGACTCTTTGCACACCAGGCCTCCCTTTGCATGCCAACTCCCGGAGTTTACTCCATCATGTCGGTGATGCCATTTAGCCATCTCATCCTGTCATCCCCTTTTCCTCCTGCCCCCAATCCCTCCCAGCATCTGAGTCTTTTCCAATGAGTCAACTCTTCGCATGAGGTGGCCAAAGTACTGGAGTTTCAGCTTTAGCATCATTCCTTGCAAGGAACACCCAAGGCTGATCTCCTTTAGAATGGAAGTTAATATGCACTTAAATAGACCCAGAGCCTTTGTGTTTTATATTCTTAGATCTCCAGGAAAGTTGTTAATAATGATCAAATGCCACATGAATGTTACTGAATGAATATGCCCATGTTCAGGCTGTGATCAATTAAATACACTGAAATAGCAAACTCTAAGTAAAAATTGGAGTCAATCAAAAGCTTTGAGTTCACTCTGCACTTAATTGACTGGTTGGTCTAGTGTCACATAAACACAGTCTTAGTTTATTCCTTTGTGCTGATGGAGTTGACATGAGTAAAACTTAATTTAGAAACCTAAGAAAGTCTTGAAGTTTCTTTGACAGTTATTGGAAGTTTTTCAACTTCCCCTCTCTTTCTGAGCTGTTGCATTAGTGGCCATGGTTTTGACTCACTGACAGTTGGAGAAACTTGAGAAAAAATTCTGCAGGCTGTTGCTTCTTCTCTATTAGAGCTAATCTTCATCGGGCTCTTGGCAATCTCATCTGGCTTAAGACTATGGTGAGGCTTAAAATGAGTATCATTTATTTTCAGACTGGCTAACACTTTTGCTTTGATATATTTGTTGGGGAAAATATGCAGATTCTGTTGGAGTTAAGAGTTGTACCTCTTGAACAAAAATATTTGCTGGTTCTTTTCAGTGAAAAGAAACATGAGAAGCTTCATGGGGAATTAGATTTTAATCAAAGAATCTGATTAAAAAGTGTTTGCTATTGTAACAGAGGGAGTTTTTTTTTTTTTTTTCTTTCCTGCCATTGCAAAATATATTTTCTCATGTGTACTACTGTTGTTGTTCTTCAGTAGTTCAGTTGTGTCTGACTCTTTGTGACCCCATGGACTGTAGCATGCCAGGCTTCCTTGTCCTTCACCACCTTCTGGAGCTTGCTCAAACTTCTGTCCATTGAGTCAGTGATGCCACCCAATCATCTCATCCTCTGTCATCCCCTTCTCCTGCCTTCAGTCTTTCCCAGCATTAGGGTCTTTTCTAATGAATCAACTCTTTGCATCAGGTGGCAAAATATTGTGTGCCATAGCCTGCTTTACTGCTAAGAATATTTCAAAAGTTTGATCTTTAAAATTATAAACATAAATGCATCTACCACAGCAGCCCAAACAATTTCTTGGATGCAGTAGCTTTTCTTTCTTGACTGAATAAATAAGATAAGTAATAAAAGTTGACAATTCCTTGGCCACTGTTATTAGGAGAACCCAGGAGGACTAAAGGGTTCATGAGAATGACATCCTATGATAGATTTATGGAAGGTGCTTTTGTGAAATCCCATTGGTTGGTGAGTTCTTAGGAGGTTGACTGAATGCACATCTAACCTTAGTGGTAGTTAACCCTGCTTAGGTTGGGTCTTTTACTTCACACCAATCCTTCACAGACACACCATAAAAAAGAAAATGTTTCATTACCTCTGAATTGGCAGATGCTTTCAGTTTTGCATTAGCACTGGACTTTTTAAACCGAAAGGCTAAGGAAAATCTTCTTTGCTCATGTAGTATTTTTTTAACTTATTTTTTAATGGGAGGAATATTGCTTTACAATGTGTGTTTCTGCAAATCAGCCATAATTATATTGTATATCACCTCCTTCTTGAGCCTCCCTCCTCTCTCCTTTAGGCCATCACAGAGCACCACACCAGGTTCCCTGTATTATATAGCAACTTATCACTAGCTATCTATTTTATACGTAGTGTTGGAGAAACAGAGAGGGTGGTTGTGACTTGCTCAAGGTCACACAACTAGAGATAGAGACAAAACTTAAATCCAAATCTGCACAAGTGTTCTTTTTTCCAAGTGACAGAGCCAAGATCAGTGCTTTTCATCATCAGAGAGGAAGAGGCAAAAAGAGAGATCTCTTTCTAAAATAAATCCTTTCTTTTCCTGACTGTGATATGAGATATCATAAATAGAATATGTTTGATTATTGATCGTGAATCATCTATATGCATTTGTTTTAAAAATGGTAACTTTTACTATATTAGAGTGTGTATAACTGCATGGTCACTGAGAATTTAGGACAGGTATTTATTGGAAAGTAAATAAATTTACTGCCCTTAAATGTATCCATTTATTTGCAGCATTAAATTGCATATCTGTTCAAATACTATCTTTCTACTAAATGAGATTTGAAAGCTTTAAAGTAATGTCAACTAAACTGATAAGACTAATGGCTAACAGGAGCAGCCAGATAGCATGGTTATACACGATTGTGACATAAACCATATGTGTCAGATTCCCTGGTATCACTCTTTTGGAGTGGTCCAGATCCAAAGAAGAGAGCTTTGAAAGGACATAGAACTGAAAAGAGTGATCATGAGAGTACTGACACAGAAATGAACTTTTATCTTCTACCCTGAAGAACAGAAAGAGATGGACAAAGGCAGGTAACTCCAGGGTAACATGATCAGGGAATGGCCTTTACTGCTCTGATGGATTTTGCAGGGTGAATGCCTAGGAGACCCTCACTATAGAGGGGCTTGAGGGAGCTTCCATCGTCCCAACCATATGTAAATCCCCATAGGCAATCCCAAGGCCACTGTGGAGTTAGCTTCATTCCAAATGCAGCAAGAACAACAACAAAACATTTGATACTGAAAACACTTTTAAGGCAGGGTGGTTAGAGGACTTCTTGTGTGGTTCAGTAATTAAGAATCTGCCTTGCAAAGCAGGGGATGTGGGTTCAATATCTGGTCAGGGAACTAAGACCCCCATGCCACAGGGCAGCTAAGCCAGCGTGGCACAACTAGAAAGTCCATGTGCTGCATTTAGGATGCAGCCAAACAAATAAGGAAAATAAATACATATTAAAAAAGGAGAGGGTGTTTGAGGGAGGAGAAAGGAAAAGGAAGAAAAAGGGGAAGAGAAGGAGAGGAAAAGAGGGGGAGAGAGAGATCAGTATCAATTTGTAGAATATGTCAGTCTCAAGAGTTAAAACCCTAAGTCACATGATCTTGACTCTTGAAACACTATCTGTGACCTCAGTTTGAAACTATTGGGTTGGCCAAGAAGTTGATTTGGGTTTCTGTAATAGTGTATGGAAAAACCGGAATGAACTTTTTGGCCGACCCAATAACTTATTAAAAAAATTTAGACATAATTTTTTAAGGAAAAAAGGGACACATATTTAGAAAAGTTCTCTCCTTCTAGGAACTTTACATGGTTGGGTATTCTGGGATACAAAGCAAGCTACAAAGTTCTTGTCTGAGAATGTAAATGTGATGCCTTTATCCTAAGAGACTCAGGAGCTATCAGCCAACCTCCCAGCTTTTTGATATTATAACAGGTTAGAAGAAAGTTCTTTTTTAAAAAAAATGCTGCATTGAAACTGCTAAATTGCTCAGGGATGTAGTCAATAACAAAGCAAGTAGAAAGAAGCAACCTTGTTTACAAGTGACTATTAATTCTTCCTCGATTTAGAGAAATGAGGTTTAGTAACCAACTCCAGTTTGCCATGCTCTCCATTTAAAAGGCTACCATGTAACAAAATCACTGCAGATGGTGACTGCAGCCATGAAATTAGAAGACGCTTACTCCTTGGAAGAAAAGTTATGACCACCCTAAACAGCATATTCAAAAGCAGAGACATTACTTTGCTGACTAAGGTCCATCTAGTCAAGGTTATGGTTTTTCCTGTGGTTATGTATGGATGTGAGAGTTGGACTGTGAAGAAGGCTGAGCGCCAAAGAATTGATGCTTTTGAACTGTGGTGTTGGTGACGACTCTTGAGAGTCCCTTGGACTGCAAAGAGATCCAACCAGTCCATTCTGAAGGAGATCAGCCCTGGGATTTCTTTGGAAGGAATGATGCTAAAGCTGAAACTCCAGTACTTTGGCCACCTCATGCAAAGAGTTGACTCATTGGAAAAGACTCTGATGCTGGGAGGGATTGGGGGCAGGAGGAGAAGGAGACGACAAAGGTGAGATGGCTGGATGGCATCACCGACTCAATGGACGTGAGTTTGAGTGAACTCTGGGAGATGGTGATGGACAGGGAGGCCTGGCGTGCTGCGATTCATGGGGTCACAAAGAGTCGGACACGACTGAGCGACTGAACTGAATTGAACTGATGTAACAGAAAACTGACTTGGCAAACTGAACAGAGCAGTGTTCTGGATTCAATCATTTTGTGGGTCAGCTAGCTTTGTTGTGCTCTAAATTCTAATCACTTCCCCTGTATACTTTTGGTTGGAAACAAAAAATAGACTAATATGTAAAAAATCAAATCCATCCCTGCTGCTGCTGCTGCTGCTGCTAAGTCGCTTCAGTCGTGTCCGACTCTGTGCGACCCCATAGACAGGAGCCCAACAGGCTCCCCCGTCCCTGGGATTCTCCAGGCAAGAACACTGGAGTGGGTTGCCATTTCCTTCTCCATTGTGTGAAAGCGAAAAGTGAAGTGAAGTCGCTCAGTCGCATCCGACTCTCAGCGACCCCATGGACTGCAGCCCACCAGGCTCCTCCATCCATGGGATCCTCCAGGCAAGAGTACTGGAGTGGCTTGCCATTGCCTTCTCCGAATCCATCCCTACTACTAGTAAAACAAACAAACGTCCTCAAAATGTATATTCTACCTTGGTTGATGGTTTGTTGGTAGAATTGTCTTCCTGTACAATGATTAACAAAAATAAAGTGACCTCTCAGAAAAATCTCAGAAGTTAAGATGTATCTAGATCATTGTTTTCTTAAATAGAATATACATCCAGACAATGTGTATCATAGTTTGTGGAAGAACTCACAGGAAGATACATTAGATTCAGTTCAACATATTTTTTACTGTTGCCACAGGAGCAACAGAAGACAACATTTATAGCTTCTCTACTGGTAGTGGAGCCTCACAAGTTGGCTTCAATCAAGCATCATCCCCACCCCTACGATTCTTTTTTAACTCTAAGTCTTCATAAATCCATATATATACAGCTTTAATTTGGATTCAAAACAGGTTCTTGGATGAAAAATGTTATGCATTTTTGTATAGTTGTATTAGTAACCTTCAGCTAAAGATAGAATGTGAAACTTCTTTTAAGTGGAACAAATAGTAAGCAGGTATAGTTTTATTTTAAGAGCTATAGTTAATTAACATGTCTACTTCTCCAAGGGATTACTAAGCATGTTGGGTTACCAGTCTATGAAGTATTTACCCCAAAATGTTAAAGTATATGGAACCTCTTAGATCTGTGTTGACAGATATATGACATTACAATATGTTGAAATGTTGTGATTGATCTCATTGAACGCAGTAGGCCATAAGGAAGAGACAATTTCAAACTGATTAATGAAGGGCAGAGTAAAACTTAGAAAGCTTCAGAAAAAGAAAATCTACCTGATTCTCCAGGACAGCCATTATCTCTGGTTCTCTTATAAAACTGAGCTAAAGGTGAAACTCCAGTACTTTGACCACCTCATGCGAAGAGTTGACTCATTGGAAAAGACTCTGATGCTGGGAGGGATTGGGGGCAGGAGGAGAAGGGGACGACTGAGGATGAGATGGCTGGATGGCATCACTGACTCGATGGATGTGAGTCCGAGTGAACTCCGGGAGTTGGTGAT
The DNA here is from genome assembly GCA_006410635.1 of Cephalophus harveyi. Classification (NCBI taxonomy): domain Eukaryota; kingdom Metazoa; phylum Chordata; class Mammalia; order Artiodactyla; family Bovidae; genus Cephalophus; species Cephalophus harveyi. Next base: position 77,556 of record SJYT01010802.1, on the reverse strand, counting down.
GTACAGGGAGGCCTGGCGTGCTGCAATTCATGGGGTCGCAAAGAGTCGGACACGACTGAGGGACTGAACTGAACTGAACTGAAAGTAAATCAAACTCCTCAGCTTCCCAGGGTTCAGATCTAATGAGTGATATAGCATTATATTCAGTGATGCAGCCATGTGCAACTTAAATATCTCAAAGAAGAGCTCAATCTTTTCTCAGGAAGACATTTCAGATTTGAGATACTAAGTCCTGAGATTTTTCAGATGAAATACTAAGCTCTGAACATTTTCAAATGGATGTTGGCATAAGGTTTATTGATGAGGGAAAGACAGAATGGACTTCACTCTCAACAGAATGGACTATTTACAGGTCAACTGTTGAATTATTGATTGAATAACTGAATGTCAAATCAAATTTTGTTGCTATAACAACCAAACTAACTGGCGCATTAAAAGTTGATCCTGGTCAGTAATAAAATCCACTGTTCAGAGTATGACTGTTTTGAATGTCCCCAAAGGTAACCCCATTAGACTATTGAATTGGTGCCATCAGGCCTTAAGGTGTTGAGAAAGGACATACAGGCCCTTAGTTTCTTTCTTGGATGTGGAATGACACAAAACCAATTTATATATTTGTTTTCTACTTTTGTTCTTTAATTTTGGCATTCCAGGGGGCACTTCAAAAGTGAGTGAACACTTTGGGTTAAATTTGAAACAAATAAAGAAAAGCCAGCAATAAAAAGACTTTATTTGTTCTAATCATATTCAGAAGGTTACATTTATTTACAAATGTCAAAGCTGCAAGACAAAACAAAAATATAGACATAAATGACAATGCTTAAATCTGCTAATAATCAAAGAAATGAAAATTAAAATGATAATAGGGATCCTGTGGGTCAGAAAATCAAGCAGCTGTGGCAGCTGCCATGGGGTTGGTGTTGTAAGTGTGTACAGTCATTTTGAAAAACAATCCAACAATAAATTTTAAGAACCAGAAATATTTCGCTATCATTGAAAAATTTTTTTCCTAAGGAAATAGTTCACTAGAAGAAAAAGGTTAAAGTTGTGAAAAAGTCTAATTGGTTCACCTTTGTAGAAATGTGGGAGAACTGAAATGGTTAATCTTAGAGGAATGGACAGATAAGATAATAGTTTTGATAGAACATTAATAAGTAGTCATGAAAAGTTTTAAATACGGAGACAGTGGAGCTACATGAACAATGTTTCAATGAAAAAAAGGAATATAAAATCTCTATATTCACAATTAGAATATATGGTATATGTTTATACATGGACAGGAAGTAAAGTGAAACAGAAGAAATAAAAATTGGTTGTGTCTGAGTGGAGAAAATTTGGAATAAAATAGATGGAGTCCTAAATAAGAGCAAATACATTTCTTTGGAAATCACTAGGTATATGGTATGGTAATGAAGTTAACACACTAAATGAACCAAAACTGTTATATTATAAACATTGGAGCATTTTAACTTGAGACTTAGAGAACAGTGAGAAGCAAAAACCTAAAAGTGTTTTTTATCACTGTTTTTGTTTTCAACCCCTTTTTTTCTCAAATTATGAAAGCCACATAAAATACACAAAAAAGCGAAAAGAACAATCCATAATTCATCACCCTCTCACTTTATTCCAGCCCTACTACCATGGATACTATTTAGTGACTTTATACCAAGTAGTCTGAATTTGTAGAGCCAATTTCTATTGTTAGATAGTTTTTGTTTTCCATCACCTACTACCAGTTAGTGTGCATTTGTGTTTGTTAAGTTGCTTCAGTCGTGTCCAACTCTTTGTGACCCTAGGAACTGTAGCCCACCAGGCTCCTCTGTCCATGGGATTCTCCAGGCAAAAATACTGGAGTGGGTTGCCATGCCCTCCTCCAGGGGATCTTCCCTTCCCAGGGATCGAACCTGCATCTCTTACATCTCCCGCATTGGTAAGCAGGTTCTTTAGCGCTAGTGCCAGTTAGGAAACTCCACTAGCAGCTAGTAGCTGCTACTATTTATTGATTCAGCAACCAGTACTACAGTACTATTAGTTGTAGGGCTAATATGAACTCACTGATGAGAGACAAAGATATCTTAGTCCCATTTTTATAGAAATGATATCCAAACTTACCTAGCTAATAAACGGTAGGGCTGGAAACCCAAAGCAATTCTTTCTGACAGCAAAGAACATGCTCTTCAACCCTGAAGTGTCTGTTGTAAGCAATACCACTCTTATAGCAGAGCAACTGTAGTGGCCCAGGAGGAGACCAAGCTTCAGCTCTCCTTCTCCCAAAGCAAATTCCTCTGTAGTGGCTGTCCAGGGTTCAGATCTAATGAGTGATATAGCATTATATTCAGTGATGCAGCCATGTGCAACTTAAATATCTCAAAGAAGAGCTCAATCTTTTCTCAGGAAGACATTTCAGATTTGAGATACTAAGTCCTGAGATTTTTCAGATGAAATACTAAGCTCTGAACATTTTCAAATGGATGTTGGCATAAGGTTTATTGATGAGGGAAAGACAGAATGGACTTCACTCTCAACAGAATGGACTATTTACAGGTCAACTGTTGAATTATTGATTGAATAACTGAATGTCAAATCAAATTTTGTTGCTATAACAACCAAACTAACTGGCGCATTAAAAGTTGATCCTGGTCAGTAATAAAATCCACTGTTCAGAGTATGACTGTTTTGAATGTCCCCAAAGGTAACCCCATTAGACTATTGAATTGGTGCCATCAGGCCTTAAGATGTTGAGAAAGGACATACAGGCCCTTAGTTTCTTTCTTGGATGTGGAATGACACAAAACCAATTTATATATTTGTTTTCTACTTTTGTTCTTTAATTTTGGCATTCCAGGGGGCACTTCAAAAGTGAGTGAACACTTTGGGTTAAATTTGAAACAAATAAAGAAAAGCCAGCAATAAAAAGACTTTATTTGTTCTAATCATATTCAGAAGGTTACATTTATTTACAAATGTCAAAGCTGCAAGACAAAACAAAAATATAGGCATAAATGACAATGCTTAAATCTGCTAATAATCAAAGAAATGAAAATTAAAATGATAATAGGGATCCTGTGGGTCAGAAAATCAAGCAGCTGTGGCAGCTGCCATGGGGTTGGTGTTGTAAGTGTGTACAGTCATTTTGAAAAACAATCCAACAATAAATTTTAAGAACCAGAAATATTTCGCTATCATTGAAAAATTTTTTTCCTAAGGAAATAGTTCACAAGAAGAAAAAGGTTAAAGTTGTGAAAAAGTCTAATTGGTTCACCTTTGTAGAAATGTGGGAGAACTGAAATGGTTAATCTTAGAGGAATGGACAGATAAGATAATAGTTTTGATAGAACATTAATAAGTAGTCATGAAAAGTTTTAAATACGGAGACAGTGGAGCTACATGAACAATGTTTCAATGAAAAAAAGGAATATAAAATCTCTATATTCACAATTAGAATATATGGTATATGTTTATACATGGACAGGAAGTAAAGTGAAACAGAAGAAATAAAAATTGGTTGTGTCTGAGTGGAGAAAATTTGGAATAAAATAGATGGAGTCCTAAATAAGAGCAAATACATTTCTTTGGAAATCACTAGGTATATGGTATGGTAATGAAGTTAACACACTAAATGAACCAAAACTGTTATATTATAAACATTGGAGCATTTTAACTTGAGACTTAGAGAACAGTGAGAAGCAAAAACCTAAAAGTGTTTTTTATCACTGTTTTTGTTTTCAACCCCTTTTTTTCTCAAATTATGAAAGCCACATAAAATACACAAAAAAGCGAAAAGAACAATCCATAATTCATCACCCTCTCACTTTATTCCAGCCCTACTACCATGGATACTATTTAGTGACTTTATACCAAGTAGTCTGAATTTGTAGAGCCAATTTCTATTGTTAGATAGTTTTTGTTTTCCATCACCTACTACCAGTTAGTGTGCATTTGTGTTTGTTAAGTTGCTTCAGTCGTGTCCAACTCTTTGTGACCCTAGGAACTGTAGCCCACCAGGCTCCTCTGTCCATGGGATTCTCCAGGCAAAAATACTGGAGTGGGTTGCCATGCCCTCCTCCAGGGGATCTTCCCTTCCCAGGGATCGAACCTGCATCTCTTACATCTCCCGCATTGGTAAGCAGGTTCTTTAGCGCTAGTGCCAGTTAGGAAGCTCCACTAGCAGCTAGTAGCTGCTACTATTTATTGATTCAGCAACCAGTACTACAGTACTATTAGTTGTAGGGCTAATATGAACTCACTGATGAGAGACAAAGATATCTTAGTCCCATTTTTATAGAAATGATATCCAAACTTACCTAGCTAATAAACGGTAGGGCTGGAAACCCAAAGCAATTCTTTCTGACAGCAAAGAACATGCTCTTCAACCCTGAAGTGTCTGTTGTAAGCAATACCACTCTTATAGCAGAGCAACTGTAGTGGCCCAGGAGGAGACCAAGCTTCAGCTCTCCTTCTCCCAAAGCAAATTCCTCTGTAGTGGCTGGGATTGGCCAAACAGGTGGTGCCAGCAGGTGGATACCTTGCCCAGACCTGGTCCACACATGCCTCAGCCTCCTTGTTTCCTTCTTTGGTGCTCTCTGCCACCCTCAGGCATGTGTTCTGAGGTGTTCTAGTACTCATACTCACAAGTTGAGGTGGTCTTTTGATGGGCCTGTGATTGTAGCAGAGTCACTGACTGTAGATCGTTGCTGCTGGCTGAAGTGATACTTTTCTTTCACAGGATCATGAGAGATTTGGACAATAACACTGGAATGTCAGCTCATAGTCCTCCTGAAAGCCACTCTGATCCTAAGAAGTATTATTATTTCTTACCATAACTGAGGCAGTCATATAAAATTTGACTGTAGATCGTTGCTGCTGGCTGAAGTGATACTTTTCTTTCACAGGATCATGAGAGATTTGGACAATAACACTGGAATGTCAGCTCATAGTCCTCCTGAAAGCCACTCTGATCCTAAGAAGTATTATTATTTCTTACCATGACTGAGGCAGTCATATAAAATTTAGAGAATCCCATTATCTTAGCATCTTAGATGCTAAGAAAAGCTATGAAAGGGATGCTTTTCAGAAACAGTTGCTTGCCCATCAGCATGTACTGAATTATCCTCCTTTTGCATCCTAATAGTCCCCTGGTGTGCCTTGACCCAGACTTCCCCCCAAAGACCACTCCTTCCACTGTCTTCACCCATGAGGAAACTACCAGCTGCTTTCTTCTGTCTCCATCAGACATACTGGGATTAGAATCCTAATTCTGTCCCATACCAGTCATACCAGTCCCCTACCAATTCTTCACTTCCTTGTCCATAAAATGAATGCATCAACATTAATTCACAGAGTTTCTAAAACCTGTTTAACCTATTGCCTGGCACATGTAGGTATCCATATAAGCTTTATTTACCTTTCCACCTGAACAGAAGCTGAGATTCAGTCATTCTCAATCTGCCCTTTCTATACCCTTGAATTCTGTATTTATCCTCTGTTCTACTCATCATGCAGATTTCTAGCCCTCACTGGCTACCACCATCTGTTTTCCATGTTTCCATTCCAATACTGCTCATTAGTGTATTACACTGGCTGCTACAAACTCATGCTACATGATCTGTGTTCTGTGACTTCAGTCTGCTTGATCCTTACTNGCCGTCACTGGCCACCACCATCTGTTTTCCATGTTTCCATTCCAATACTGCTCATTAGTGTATTACACTGGCTGCTACAAACTCATGCTACATGATCTGTGTTCTGTGACTTCAGTCTGCTTGATCCTTACTAAAAGTTTTATTTCTTTGAAATTTCTATAGTAACCTCACCAAATCTACATAATTTTAAAGATCCCAATTGCATGCCACCGTTCTTTACTTTCAGCAGATGATCTGGCCTCCTGTTACAAAGAGAATAACACAATGTGAGTGTGAGACCATAAATACATGCTGTAATAATCTCTTTAAAGCATTCCTGTTAGAACAATTATTTCTCCCCTGAAAAGCATTCAGGTTATATCCTCACGTGCAAAGCAAAATCATAATAATGATTTTGATTTGATTTGATATTCTTTTTATGAACCCTGCATTTCAACCAACCTGGACAGGAACCCCAAGCCCCTTTCTATTCCACCTCTGCAGTTCAGTTCAGTACAGTCGCTCAGTCATGTCCAACTCTTTGCAACCCCATGAACTGCAGCACACCAGGCCTCCCTGTCTGCCACCAACTCCCAGAGTTTACCCAAACTCATGTGCATCGAGTTGGTGATGTCATCCAGCCATCTCATCCTCTGTCATCCCCTTCTTCTCCTTCCCCCAATCCATCCCAGCATCAGGGTCTTTACCAATGAGTCAACTCTTTGCATGAGGTGGCCAAAGTACTGGAGTTTCAGCTTCAACATCAGTCCTTCCAATGAACACCCAGGACTGATCTCCTTTAGGATGGAATGATATGATCTCCTTGCAGTCCAAGGGACTCTCAAGAGTCTTCTCCAACACCACAATTCAAAAGCATCAATTCTTTGGCACTCAGCTTTCTTCACAGTCCAACTCTCACATCCATACATGACCACTGGAAAAACCATAGCCTTGACTAGACGGACCTT
>SJYT01010802.1:37232-68862 GCA_006410635.1 Cephalophus harveyi | reverse complement strand
AGTCACATCCACAACTGGGTATTGTTTTTGCTTTGGCTCCACCCCTTCATTATTTCTGGAATTATTTCTCCACTGATGTCCAGTAGCATATTGGGCACTTACCAACCTGGGGAGTTCCTCTTTCAGTATCCTATCATTTTGCCTTTTCATACTATGCATGGTTTCTCAAGGCAAGAATAGGACTGCGCAGGAAGCATGGCCAAGAGGAGCTGCCCCACACCCAAGGTGAGGGGTGGCGACCAAGAGTGCCAGGCTGTGATGGCACTGGAGCAGCTGAGAGGGGCTACCCCACATCCAAGGTCAGGGGCAGAGGCCAAGAGGAGCTACCCCACCTCCAAGGAGCGGCGGCTGTGCAGGCACAGGAGGGCCGAGAGGAGCTACTCCATGTTCAAGGTCAGGAAGGGCAAATCGTTCAAGGTAAGGAGCAGCAGCTGCGCTTTGCTGGAGCATCCATGAAGAGATACCTCACATCCATGGTAAGAGAAACCCAAGTAAGATGGTAGGTATTGCGAGAGGGCATCAGAGGACAAACACACTGAAACCATAATCACAGAAAACTAGCCAATCTGATCACATGGACGACAGCCTTGTCTAACTCAATGAAACTAATGATGTCCAGTAGCATATTGGGCACTTACCAACCTGGGGAGTTCCTCTTTCAGTATCCTATCATTTTGCCTTTTCATACTGTGCATGGTTTCTCAAGGCAAGAATAGGACTGCACAGGAAGCATGGCCAAGAGGAGCTGCCCCACGCCCAAGGTGAGGGGTGGTGACCAAGAGCGCCAGGCTGTGATGGCACTGGAGCAGCTGAGAGGGGCTACCCCACGTCCAAGGTCAGGGGCAGAGGCCGAGAGGAGCTACCCCACCTCCAAGGAGCGGCGGCTGTGCAGGCACAGGAGGGCTGAGAGGAGCTACTCCATGTTCAAGGTCAGGAAGAGCAAATCGTTCAAGGTAAGGAGCAGCGGCTGCGCTTTGCTGGAGCAGCCATGAAGAGATACCTCACATCCACGGTAAGAGAAACCCAAGTAAGATGGTAGGTATTGCGAGAGGGCATCAGAGGGCAAACACACTGAAACCATAATCACAGAAAACTAGCCAATCTGATCACATGGACGACAGCCTTGTCTAACTGATCACATGGACGACAGCCTTGTCTAACTCAGTGAAACTAAGCTATGCTGTGTGGGGCCACCCAAGAAGCATGGGTCATGATGGAGAAGTCTGACAGAATGTGGTCCACTGGAGAAGGGAATGGCAAACCGCTTCCAAGGAGTAAGCGTCTTTTAATTTCATGGCTGCAACCACCATCTGCAGTGATTTTGGAGCCCCCCAAAAATAAAGTCTGACACTGTTTCCACTGTTTTCCCATCTATTTCCCATGAAGTGATGGGACCAGAAGCCATGATTTTCGTTTTCTGAATGTTGAGATTTAAGCCAACTTTTTCACTCTCCTCTTTCACTTTCATCAAGAGGCTTTTTAGCTCCTCTTCACTTTTTGCCATAAGGGTGGTGTCATCTGCATATCTGAGGTTATTGATATTTCTCCCAGCAATCTTGACTCCAGCTTGTGCTTCTTCCAGCCCAGCGTTTCTCATGATGTACTCCGCATATAAGTTAAATAAGCAGGGTGACAATATACATCCTTGACGTACTCTTTTTCCTATTTGGAACCAGTCTGTTGTTCCATGTCCACCTTGGCAAACCCCTTCCTATTTCATCTTTGCAAGTCCCTTTCTATTCCACCTTATATTATGATAATTTCTTGTTTAAAATTTATTTTTAATTGGGGGATAATAGCTTTACATTATTGTGTTGCTTTCTATGTTGGTTACATAGACATGAATCAGCCATATTTGCAACAGAGCAATGGAGATGCAGACATGGAGAACAGATATGTGGACACAGTGGGGGAAGGTTAGGGTGGGATGAGTTGAGAGAGTAGCATTGAAACTATACCATTTCTTTTTTAGAATGTCATTCCCCTGCATTTTTTGTGTATCAAAATTCTACCCATCCTTCAGCATCACAATTAAAATTTCATATGCTCTATAAAAAATACTTTTATATGATTATTCCAATTCACTTTCCTATTTTAAAACATATGGCTCTTTGTTCTACTTTTAGGGTGAATTCCACTTTTTATTATGTCATTTGAATACATTTCATTCGTCCTCTGAGAATATAACCTTCTTGAGAAAATGCAACCAGGTGTTAATTTATATTTATAGGTGCTTAGGAAGCCATTGTTGATGTAGTTCACAGACAATGAAGGGGACAGGTTTAAAGGACCCCATTTGCTCTTTTCCCTCTCTCTGCCTTTGGAGTCTCTTTGAAGTGAAAGAAACCTCTATCCAGAGAAAAGCTCCTCAAGGAGATGGGTCAGAGGAGCATCAGGTCCTGTGTGCTCCAGGAGGGATCTTTGGAACTGAAGAGACAAAGCTGAGAGAAGAGGATACACTTGAAATGTGGTCCAGGCAGCTTTGCTGTCTCCTATTGCCAAACAGTGTCGATGACCTTGTAACTTTCTCTGGGGCTGAGAAATCACTTCCAACCTTTGGGTTTAATAGATGATAACCCTGCCAAGAAAAGCTGCTTCCACCTAAACTTGAGTCATGGTGATCTCAATGTGAGTATCTAACAAACTGAGAATGCAAATCCCAGTCACCTTGTGTTCATGTCTTGCTCTTTTCCTTAAAGAGCTTGGGTTAAATCCAGAAAGAATAGAGGGCCAGAAAGGAAGACAAAATAAACATTGATTCAAAATGTGTTTGTGTGTGTACATGTATGTATATGTACATATATATCACCCTTAATACCAGCAGCACCATCTAGGGAACAAGACTTTTTGTCTTTTATTAGATCTCATCTTATGCATAGGGATTCTTTGCAACAAGCATAATCTTCCATTACAATATTGGGCAAAGCCTTACAAGAAAAATAAAGCCTAAGTTCTTAAGAAAAATGCTATAAAATCTTGGATTTCTCATTGCGTGTTTCTTAGCTATAACTTTAATCCTAAACAATTTTTAGAAACTTCTCTCCATTGAAAATAGATGGAGATCTGTATACATCATTTTCAAATATCCTATTTACAGTCAGAAAGGTGTATCTTTACTCTTCTTTCTATGAAACAGTGACACCTACTGCTCAGTAGGGCAAATCCTGGAGGGTGTCCTAAGGTTAAAATGACCCATGATTCAGCTATTTAGCCTTTGGAGTCAGAGGCAGGACCATGATCGCTATCTCATCTACTTCTCCCTTCTGCTGAGGCCTCTCCTTAACACTATCATGTTTGAACTTCTGCACAAATTGCATTCTCTTCTTTAACAAATCTATTAGAATGCCTTTCCTCATAGTGAACTCAAACTTGTTTCCTTTTTTAAAAAAGTATTTATTTATTTGACTGCATCAGGTTTTAGTTGTAACACAGAGGATCTTTGCTACATCATGTGTGTGGGGCTCTAACTCCCTCTAGTTGTGACACTTAGGCTCAGTGGTTGTCACGTGTAGGCTTTGTTGCCCTACTAGGGACTGAAACTGTGTCCCCTGTATTGTAAGGCAACTTTCTCTTAGCCTTATCCTTGTGTGTGTGTGTGTGTCTGTGTGTGCACTCAGTTGCTCAGTTATGTCCAACTCTTTGTGACCCCACAGACTGTTGCTTGCTGGGCTTCCAGGCAAGAAAGCTGGAGTGGGCTGCCATTTCTTCCTCCAGGGCATCTTCCTGACCCAGGGATCGAAACCAGGTCTCTTGCATCTTCTGCATTGGCAGGTGGTTTCTTTACCACTGCGCCAGCTGGGAATTCCTTTATTCTTGTAGTAGTGTTCAGTAGGTAAATTCCTTTTCCACGTGACAGCACTAAAGACAAAATCAATATTCCATCAGTTTTCTTTTTCCACCTAAATAATCTCCATCCCTTCAGCCCTCCTGGATATTATTTTAAGCCCCCTCTACATTTTTTTCCCTAGTATGTACGTGTACTTTTGTTGATTCACATACATCAGAATAAAAGTTTGCATGTCACAAAAGGTCTGTTGTTGTTTAGTCGCTAAGTTGTGTCCAACTCTGCTGTTACTCCCATGGACTGTAGCCCACCAGACTCCTCTGTTCATGGGATTTTTCCAGGCAAAAATACTGAAGTGGTTCACCATTTCCTTCTGCAGGGTATCTTCACGACCCAGGGATTGAACCTATGTCTCCAGCATTGCAGGCAGATTCTTTACCACTGAACTGTAAAAGGTCTGTCGTTATACAAACGAATGACTTTATCCTTAGTTAAATGGTAGCAATGGAGTAGTGGGTAAGAGAGTGGAATTTGAAGAAAGACCTGGGTTCAATCCCAGCTCCCCTACCTAAGCTATTAGTCATATGCAAATTATCCAGCCACTCCAAGCCTTTATTTACTAGACTGTAAAATGAACAGGACAATAACAACCACTTAGTAGGTTTGCTCCAAGGCTTAAAATGAAATTCAATGAGGCATTGTGTGAAGAGCACTTCGCACAGCTCTTAAGTGAGTATGCAATAAATGGAAGCCTTCTTGGTATTAACCAGCTGCTGCTAGACTATATAAACAAACATGATAAAAGCTGAGAGGAAATGGGAAGTGAGAAGCAAAAGAGGAAATAGAAGAAATAAGGAGTGCACAGCATGTTTTAAATTAACTACAAAATGTAAAGTTCCTTAAAGTCTGAGCCAATTTTATGCACATCCTATGTGCCAAGCTCATATCCAGTGTCTGGCATATAAAAGCAGATTAGTAAGTGTTTTCTGGATGAATTAATTTCATACAGATAAAAATATACTATACAGCAATGGAGAAAAACATCATAAAGTTAGTATTATAGCAACATTTCCTATACGAAACGTGATACAGTATAAAAAGCCCAAATATAGCAGATGTTGAGCCATAGCTAGTTTGCATGGTACATTTAATAACCTGAAAGGAGCTATTCATTCAGCAATTTTTATTCATTTGGAAACTGCTGGATCCATATTGCATGCATACATCAAACTCTTTCCTACATGAACACTATCAACAAAAATTCATTTCAGTGACTACCTATATTTAAACATAGGTGCTAAGAATACAAAGTATAAATTATCATTTCTTCCCTAGAGTAGTTTAAAATATAGTTAAGGAAATAATTAAAGCATATAAAATGATCATGAAAAATACAAAGAATAAAAGAGTTGTCCAGCCAGTAGTAGCCAGACCATTCTAGCAGATGTCTCACATCATAGCTCATAACCAATGGAGTCATTTTCCATTATACATGAGTCAAACCCACCAATTTTGGAGGTTTATTATTCCCACTATAAGTCAGGTAAAGTGCTGAAAGAAGGAAAGGAAAAAGGGAATTTTGAAAGTACGTGAATGAACTTGGAGACGTTTCTTAATGCAATTGCTGACCATGTGGCACTCAGAAAATTAAAGTGTTTTAGTGGTTTCAGGGAAAGCAAGCTGGATTCCACAGTGAATCCCAGGTAAAAGAATTAAGTTTTCTTTTTTATGTTTTCAGTGTGACCTTTGTTTAGTTTCACCGTTTGCCTAATGAAGTGAAGACTAACTGTACTGTCTGAATAACAGAATCGTCATGAAAACTATATGAAATAATGCAGTAGAAAGGCCTTTGAAAATCTTGCTCTGCAAATGCAGATTGATAGTATCCTTTATTACTATTCTCTTGTTAAGAGAAGCACATTCTCCTGCCTGTTCAAAGAGGCATTCATGAGTAGGTTTAGTCTCACACCTCTCCTTGAGTCATCTAAACAAAATAATCAGTACTCTACTTAAAAAAAAAAAAAAAGAGCCTTAAGTAAAGACATATAGAATTGATTAGTACACTTAAAATAAGTGTCTGGAGTGTCAAATTGGTTATTCAATCTTACTAGGTGATGTGGATTTTGATATAATTTGGCTACAGCAATCAATATTGATCATAAAATTGCTTAAATGAATAATGCAGGTAAATATGTGGCAGTTTAATTGTGCAGTGTAACACATGGTGGGTTTTAAATGATGAACACATGTATAAACACATAAAAGCTTTTTACTGACCATAACAAATTCCCAGAATTCCATGTCCAATATTCTCTCATAAAAGTTCAGTTCAGTTCAGTCACTCAGTCATGTCTGACTCTGCAACCCCATGAACTGCAGCATGCCAGGCCTCCCTGTCCATCACCAACTCTCGGAGTTTACTCAAACTCATGTCCATTAAGTTGATGATACCACCCAATCATCTCATCTTCTGTTATCCCCTTCTCTTTCTGCCCTCAATCTTTCCCAGCATCAAGGTCTTTTCAAATGAGTCAGTACTTCACATTAGGTGGTAAAAGTTTTGTAGTTTCAGCTACATCATCAGTCCTGCCAATGAATATTCAGGACTAATTTTCTTTAGGATGGACTGGTTAGATCTCCTTGCTGTCCAAGGGACTCTCAAGAGTCTTCTTTAACACCACAGTTCAAAAGCATCAATTTTTCAGCACTCAGCTTTCTTTATAGTCCAACTCTCACATCCATACGTGACTACTGGAAAAACCATAGCTTTGACTAGATTTACCTTTGTTGGCAAAGTAATATCTCTGCTTTTTAATATGCTATCTAGGTTGGTCATAACTTTTCCTTTAACAAAGCTCTAGGCCTTAAGTCCCTGTTTAGGATCATCAAGAAAACCCTGTTAAGGAGTTGCTCACACAATAGGTAGAATATTATCAAGATTATTGGAAGTATGCATCTATAAAGCGCATTTCACTATGTAATTCAATTGATCTTTGATATAGGAGCAAAGGCAATATAATGGTGAAACAATAGTCTTTTCAACAAATGATGATATAACAACTGGACATCCACATGCAAAGGAGAAAAAAAGAAAAGAATCACGACACAGGCTTGACATCCTTCACAAAAATTACTTCAAAATGGATCACAGACATAAATGTAAAATGCAAGACTGTAAAAATTTTAGAATAACACAGGAAAAAAACCTAGATGGCATTGGGTACGGCAATAACTTTTTAGATACAACACAAAAGACAGGATCCATGAAGAAAATAATTGATGACCTAGACTTCATTAAAATTAAAAATTTCTGCCCTGTGAAAGATGTCAAGAGAATAAAAAGAAAGGTATAGACTTGGAGACAATATTTGCAAATGACTTCTCTGATAAAGTACTGTTATTCAAAATATGAGAAGAACTCAAATTCAATAATAAAGGCACAAACGATGGGGATGAGAGTCTCACGCATTCAGTCTTTCTACTCTTGTGTGCACAAGGATGGGCCTTGGGCCTGGAACACTTCCTTAAGAAGAGGTAAAGTGCCCACAACAGGCAGTGCGAGGCTTATCACCTTCTGTGGAAATAGCTTTCCTTGTTTTAGTCTCAGTGAGTACTCCGTCTTTGTTTAAGTTCAGTTCAATCGCTCAGTCATGTCCAACTCTTTCCGACCCCATGAATTGCAGCATGCCAGGCCTCCCTGTCCATCACCAACTCCTGGAGTCCCCCCAAACCCATGTCCATTGAGTTGGTGATGCCATCCAACCATCTCATCCTCTGCCATCCCCTTCTCCTCCTGCTCTCAATCTTTCCCAGCATCAGGGTCTTTTCCAGTGAATCAGCTCTTCACATCAGGTGGCCAAAGTATTGGAGTTTCAGCTTCAACATCAGTCCTTCCAATGAACACCCAGGGCTGATCTCCTTTAGGATGGACTGGTTGGATCTCCTTTAAGTCCAAGGGATTCTCAAGAGTCTTCTCCAACCCCACAGTTCAAAAGCATCAATTCATCTGAGCTCAGCTTTCTTTATAGTCCAACTCTCACATCCATACATGACCACTGGAAAAACCATAGCCTTGAATAGACGGACCTTTGTTGACAAAGTAATGTCTTTGCTTTTTAATATGCTATCTAGGTTGGTCATAACTCTCCTTCCAAGGAGTAAGCGTCTTTTAATTTCAAGGCTGCAATCACCATCTGCAATGATTTTGGAGCCCATAAAAATAAAGTCAGCCATGGTTTCCACTGTTTGCCCATCTATTTGCCATGAAGTGATGGGACCAGATGCCATGATCTTCGTTTTCTGAATGTTGAGCTTTAAGCCAACGTTTTCACTTTCCTCTTTCACTTTCATCAAGAGGTTCTTTATTTCTTCTTCACTTTCTGCCACAAGGGTGGTGTCATTTGCACATCTGAGGTTATTGATATTTCTCCCGGCAATTTTGATTCCAGCTTGTGCTTCCTCCAGCCCAGCGTTTCTCATGATGTACTCTGCATATAAGTTAAATAAGCAGGATGACAAGATACAGCCTTGACGTACTCTTTTTCGTATTTGGAACCAGTCTCTGTTGTTCCTTATACAGTTCTAACTGTTGCTTCCTGACCTGCATACAGATTTCTCAGGAGGCAGGTCAAGTGGTCTGGCATTCCCATCTCTTTCAGAATTTTCCACAGTTTATTGTGATCCATGCAGTCAAAGTATATATACGTGTTAGTAAACTGTATTGGTGATTTATTTCTGGCTTACTTCACTCTCTATAATAGGCTCCAGTTTCATCCACCTCATTAGAACTGTTCAAATGTAATCTTTTTAATGGCTGAGTAATATTCCATTGTGTATATGTACCACAGCTTTCTTATCTGTTAGTCTGCTGATGGACATCTAGGTTGCTTCCATGTCCTGGCTATTATAAACAGTGCTGCAATGAACTTTGGGGTACACATTTCTCTTTCAATTCTAATTTCCTTGGTATATGCCCAGCAGTGGGATTGCTGGATCATATGGCAGTTCTGTTTACAGTTTTTTAAGGAATCTCCACACTGTTCTCCATGGTGGCTGTACTAGTTTGCATTCCCATCAACAGTGTATGAAGGTTCCTTTTTCTCCACACCCTCTCCAGCATTTATTGTTTGTGACTTTCTGATAGCAACCATTCTGACCAGTGTGAAATGGTACATCATTGTGGTCTTGATTTGCATTTATCTGAGGTTATTGATATTTCTCCCGGCAATTTTGATTCCAGCTTGTGCTTCCTCCAGCCCAGCGTTTCTCATGATGTACTCTGCATATAAGTTAAATAAGCAGGATGACAAGATACAGCCTTGACGTACTCTTTTTCGTATTTGGAACCAGTCTCTGTTGTTCCTTATACAGTTCTAACTGTTGCTTCCTGACCTGCATACAGATTTCTCAGGAAGCAGGTCAAGTGGTCTGGCATTCCCATCTCTTTCAGAATTTTCCACAGTTTATTGTGATCCATGCAGTCAAAGTATATATACGTGTTAGTATACTGTATTGGTGATTTATTTCTGGCTTACTTCACTCTCTATAATAGGCTCCAGTTTCATCCACCTCATTAGAACTGTTCAAATGTAATCTTTTTAATGGCTGAGTAATATTCCATTGTGTATATGTACCACAGCTTTCTTATCTGTTAGTCTGCTGATGGACATCTAGGTTGCTTCCATGTCCTGGCTATTATAAACAGTGCTGCAATGAACTTTGGGGTACACATTTCTCTTTCAATTCTAATTTCCTTGGTATATGCCCAGCAGTGGGATTGCTGGATCATATGGCAGTTCTGTTTACAGTTTTTTAAGGAATCTCCACACTGTTCTCCATAGTGGCTGTACTAGTTTGCATTCCCATCAACAGTGTATGAAGGTTCCTTTTTCTCCACACCCTCTCCAGCATTTATTGTTTGTGACTTTCTGATAGCAACCATTCTGACCAGTGTGAAATGGTACATCATTGTGGTCTTGATTTGCATTTCTGATAATGAGTGATGTTGAACATCTTTTCATGTGTTTGTTAGCCATCTGTATGTCTTCTTTGAAGAATTGTCTGTTTAGTTCTCTGGCCCATTTTTTGATTGGGTTGTTTATTTTTCTGGAATTGAGCTGCAGGGGTTGCTTGCATATTTTTGAGATTAATTCTTTATCAGTTGCTTTGTTTGTTATTATTTTCTCCCATTCTGAAGGTTGTCTTTTCACCTTGCTTATAGGTTACTTCATTGTGCAAAAGCTTTTAAGTTTAATTAGGTCCCACTTGTTTATTTTTGCTTTTATTTCCATTACTCTGGGATGTGGGTCATAGAGGATCCTGCTGTGATTTATGTCGGAGAGTGTTTTTCCTATGTTCTTCTCTAGGAGTTTTATAGTTTCTGGTCTTATCTTTAGATCTTTAATCCATTTTGTGTTTATTTTTGTGTATGGCGTTAGAAAGTGTTCTAGTTTCATTCTTTTACAAGTGATTGACCAGTTTTCCCAGCACTACTCATAGAAGAGATTGTCTTTTCTCCATTGTATATTCTTGCCTCCTTTGTCAAAGATAAGGTGTCCAGAGGTGCATGGATTGATCTCCAGGCTTTCTATTTTGTTCCACTGATCTATATTTCTGTCTTTGTGCCAGTACCATACTGTCTTGATGACTGTGGCTTTGTAGTAGAGCCTGAAGTCAGGCAGGTTGATTCCTCCAGTTCCATTCTTCTTTCTCAAGATTGCTTTGACTATTAGAGGTTTTTTGTATTTCCATACAAATTGTGAAATTATTTGTTCTAGTTCTGTGAAAAATACCTCTGGTAGCTTGATAGGGATTGCATTGAATCTATAGATTACTTTGGGTTTTATACTCATTTTCACTATAATGCTTCTTCCGATCCATGAACATGGTATACTTCTCCTCCATCTATTAGTGTCCTCTTTGATTTCTTTCATCAGTGTTTTATAGTTTTCTATATATAGTTCTTTTGTTTCTTTAGGTTGATATATTCCTAAGTATTTTATTCTTTTCATTGGAATTGTTTCCTTAATTTCTCTGTTTTCTCATTGTTAGTGTATAGGAATGTAAGGGATTTCTGTGTGTTAATTTTATATCCTGCAACTTTACTATATTCATTGATTAGCTCTAATGATTTCCTGTGGAGTCTTTAGAGTTTTCCATGTAGAGGATCATGTCATTTGCAAAAGGTGAGAGTTTTATTTCTTTTCCAATCTGGATTCCTTTTATTTCTTTTTCTGCTTTGATTCCTGTGGCCAAAACTTCCGAAACCATGTTGAATAGTAGTAGTGAGAGTGAGCACCCTTGTCTTGTTCCTGACTTTAGGGAAAATGCTTTCAATATTTCACCATTGAGGATAATGTTTGCTGTGGGTTTGTCATATATAGCTTTTATTATGTTGAGATATGTTCCTTCTATGCCTGCTTTCTGGAAGGGTTTTTTTTCTTTTTTATCATAAATGGATGTTGAATTTTGTCAAAGGCTTCTCTGCATCTATTGATATAATCATATGGTTTTTATCTTTCAATTTGTTAATTGGTGTATTACATTGATTGATTTGTCGATATTGAAGAATCCTTGCATCCCTGGGATAAAGCCCACTTGCTCATGATGTATGATCTTTTAAATACATTGTTGGATTCTGTTTGCTAGAATTTTCTTACAGACTTTTGCATCTATGTTAATAAATGATATTGGCCTGTAGCTTTCTTTCCTTGTGGCATCTTTTTCTCATTTTGGTATTAGAGTGATGGTGGCCTCACAGAATGAGTTTGGAAGTTTAACTTCCTCTGCAATTTTCTGGAAGAGTTTCAGTAGGATCGGTGTTAGCTCTTTTCTAAATTTTTGGTAGAATTCAGCTGTGAAGCCGTCTGGACCTGGGCTTTTGTTTGCTGAAAGATTTCTGATTACAGTTTCAATTTCCTTGTTTGTGATGGGTCTGTTAAGATTTTCTATTTCTTTCTGGTTCAGTTTTGGAATGTTGTACTTTTCTAAGAATTTGTCCATTTCTTCCACATTGTCCATTTTATTGGCATATAGTTGCCGATAATAGTCTCTTATGATCCTTTGTATTTCTGTATTGTCTGTGATCTCTCCATTTTCATGACTAATTTTGTTGATTTGATTCTTCTCCCTTTGTTTCTTGATGAGTCTGGCTAATGGTTTGTCAATTTATCTATCTTTTCAAAGAACCAGCTTTTAGCTTTGTTGATTTTTGCTATGGTCTCTTGTTTCTTTTGCATTTATTTCTGCCCTAATTTTTAAGATTCCTTTCCTTCTAGTAACCCTGGGGTTCTTTATTTCTTTCTTTTCTAGTTGCTTTAGGTGTAAAGTTGGGTTATTTATTTGATTTTTTTCTTGTTTCTTGAGGTAAGGAACCTTCCCCTTAGCACTACTTTTACAGTGTCCCATAGGTTTTGGGTTGTTGTGTGTTCATTTTCATTTGTTTCTATGCATATTTTGATTTCTTTTTTGATTTCTTCTGTGATTTGTTGGTTATCAGCAGTGTGTTGTTCAGCCTCCATATGTTGGAATTTTTAATAGTTTTCTCCTGTAATTGCCATCAAATCTTACTGCATTGTGGTCAGAAAAGATGGCTTGGAATGATTTCAATTTTTTTGAATTTACCAAGGCTAGATTTATGGCCCATGATGTGATCTATCCTGGAGAAGTTTCCATGTGCACCTGAGAGAAAGGTGAAATTAATTGTTTTGGAGTGAAGTGTCCTATAGATATCAATTAGGTCTAACTGGTCCACTGTATCATTTAAAGTTTGTGTTTCCTTAATTTTCTGTTTAGTTGATCTATCCATAGGTGTGAGTGGGGTATTAAAGTCTCCCACTATTATTGTGCTATTGTTAACTTCCCCTTTCATACTTTTTAGCCTTTGCCTTACATATTGTGGTGCTCCTATGTTGGGTACATACATATTTATAATGGTTATATCTTCGTGGATTGATCCTTTGATCATTATGTAGTGTTCTTCTTATTTTATCTAATATGAGTATTGCTACTCCTGCTTTCTCTTGGTCTCTATTTGCATGGAATATCTTTTTCCAGCCCTTCACTTTCAGTCTGTATGTGTCCCTTGTTTTGGGGTGGGTCTCTTGTAGACAATATATATAGGGATATTGTTTTTGCATCCATTCAGCCAGTCTTTGTCTTTTGGTTGTGGCATTCAACCCATTGGCCTTTAAGGTAATTATTGATAAGTATGATTCCGTTGCCACTTTCTTTGTTGTTTTGAGTTTGAGTTTATACACCCTTTCTGTGTTTCCTGTCTAGAGAAGATCCTCTAGCATTTGTTGAAGAGTTAGTTTGGTGGTGCTGAATTCTCTCATCTTTTGCTTGTCTGTAAACCTTTTTATTTCTTCTCCATATTTGAATGAGATCCTTGCTGGGTACAGTAATCTGGGCTGTAGGTTATTTTCTTTCATCACTTTAAGTATGTCTTGCCATTCCCTCCTCGCCTGAAGAGTTTCTATTGAAAGATCAACTGTTATTTTTATGAGGATACCCTTGTGTATTATTGTTGTTTTTCCCTTGCTGATTTTAATATTTGTTCTTTGTGTTTGGTCTTTGTTAATTTGATTAATATGTGTCTTGGGGTGTTTCACCTTGGGTTTATCCTGTTTGGGACTCTCTGGGTTTCTTGGACTTGGGTGATTATTTCCTTCCCCATTTTAGGGAAGTTTTCAACTATTATCTCCTCAAGTATTTTCTCATGGTCTTTCTTTTTGTCTTCTTCTTCTGGGACTCCCATTATTCGAATGTTGGAGCGTTTCATATTGTCCTGGAGGTCTCTGAGATTGTCCTCATTNCTCCTTGGTTTCTTGGACTTGGTGACTATTTCCTTCCTCATTTTAAGGAAGTTTTCAACTATTATGTCTTCAAGTATCTTCTCATGGTCTTTCTTTTTGTCTTCTTCTCTGGGGAATTCTATGATTCAAAGTTGGGATGTTTAACATTGTCCCAGAGGTCTCTGAGATTGTCCTCATTTCTTTTAATTCTTTTTTCTTTTTTCCTCTCTGCTTCATTTTATTTCTACCATTCTATCTTCTATTTCACTAATCCTATCTTCTGCCTCCGATATTCTACTATTTGTTGCCTCCAGAGTGTTTCTGATCTCTTTTATTGCATTATTCATTGTATATTGACTCTTTTTTATTTCTTCTAGGTCCTTGTTAAACCTTTCTTGCNCTTTTTTCCTCTCTGCTTCATTTATTTCTAATATTCTATCTTCTACCTCACTTATGCTATCTTCTGCCTCCATTATTCTACTGTTGGTTCCCTCCAGAGTGCTTTTGATCTCAGCTATTGCATTATTCAGTATATATTGACTTTTTAATTTCTTCTAGGTCCTTGTTAAACATTTCTTGCATGTTCTCAATCCTTGTCTACAAACTATTTATCTGTAACTCCATTTAGTTTTCAAGATTTTGGATCCTTTTTACTATCATTATTTTGAATTCTTTTTCAGGTAGACCTCCTATCTCCTCCTCTTTGGTTTGGTTTGGTGGGCATTTATCATGTTCCTTTACCTGTTGTGTATTTCTCTGCCTTTTCACCTTGTTTAGATTGCTGTGTTAGGGATGGCCTTTCTGTATTCTGGTAGTTTGTCATTCCTCTTTATTGTGGAGGTTCCTCTTTGTGGTTGGGGTTGGACGAGTGGTTTGTCAAGGTTTCCTGGTTAGGGACACTTGTTTCGTTGTTCTGGTGCAAGGAGCTGGATTTCTTCTCTCTGGAGTGCAACGAAGTGTCCAGGAGTGAGTTTTGAGATGTCTATGGGTTTGCTGTGACTTTGGACAGCCTGTATATTGAAACTCAGGGCTATGTTCCTGTGTTGTTGGAGAATTTGCATGGTATGTCTTGCTCTGGAAATTGTTGGCTCTTGGGTGGGGTTTGGTTTCAGTGTAGGTATGGAGGCTTTTGGATGAGCTCTTATTAATGTTCCCTGGAGTCAGGAGTTCTCTGGTGTTCTCAGGTTTTGGACTTAAGCATCCTGCCTCTGGTTTTCAGTCTTATCCTTACAGTAGCCTCAAGACTTCTCCATCTGTTATTTCCAGCAACAAATCTTGATGCAGAGACCTGCAGGAAGAGGTCTTTTACATCAATTCATTTTGGTATCTTGAAGACTTGACTCCCAGAAAAACACTTGTTTCTAAAAAAATCCAATATAGTCTTGAAGAGTTGCTTCAAAAGAGGACCCCTTGGGTATGGATGCTGCCCCACAGGAGACTTTAGCAGACCCACAAATGCACTTGCAGAATCTGTGAAATGCCTTGGTGTCTCTTCCAGTGTTCTTTTCTCCTTTCAGTTAATCTTTACTGTATATAAATCTTCATTTACCTCTATTTAACTTTGCATATCTATTCTTTCTTTCTTTTCCTCTCAATATATTTTTTAGCTTTGTTTTCATTGCTTTATTCCCTACTTAGCAACCTGCTTTAGTTTTGTTTTCCAGTTTGTGCTTAAGTTAGCTTTGTTCTTAACTGGTAAATATAATTTTTTATTTCCTTTGTTCACTGGATCAACCTACTGTACTTTATTTTTGTTGGACTGTTTCACTTTGCTCATGGGTATATATGTATATGTGTATATTTCATTATTTTAATTATTATTTGCCTGATTTTGTAATTGCTAGTTGTCTGCAGTTCATCTTGGTTTCTCATTTTTAGATATTTGTTTTACTCTCTCTTAATGTCATAATAAACCACTCGTGGAATCTTTGTTCCTGACCAGAGATCAAACCCTGAGCCTTTGGAGTGGGAACACTGACTCCAAGACCTTAGACTACCGGAGAACTAACCATATGGAGAGAACTCACACAAAGAAAACCACTTGAATACAAGACCCAGCATCAATAAACACCAGTAGCACCCTGTGCAGGACGCCTCATCTAAACAACAAACAAAATAAAAATACAAATCAAATTATCAGCAGACAGAAGTACTACCACACTCAGCCTTCCCCATCAGAGAAAAAACAAACAAAAACTCAGCACAAATCTCACCCTATACAAAACTCACGCAAACCACTGGATCAACCTTCAGAGGGCAGAAGCCAAAAGGAAGAAAGAATTCAACTTTCTTCAAGGAAACAATTCAACTTTCCTTGAAGCCTGGGTAAAGGAGACCTCAAACACAATAAATTTTAAAAAAAGAAAGAAAGAAAAGGCAGAGAAATACTGCACAAATGAAGGAACAAAGTAGAAACACAGAAGTCCAAATAAATGAAGAGGAAATAGGCAAACTACCTGACAAAGAATTCAGAATAATGATAGTAAAGATGATCAAAAACCTTGAAAACAAAATGGAAAAAAATGCAAGAATCAATTAACAAAGACCTAGAAGAATTAAAGAATAAGCTAACAGAGACAATACAATTACTGAAATTAAAAATAGAAGGAATTAATACCAGAATATCTGAAGCAGCTCACTTCTAGCAGTAAGCTGGAAGATAAAATGATGAAAATAACTTCTGAAGAACAGAAACAATAAAAATAATGAAAAGTGCTGATGACAGTCTCAGGAACTTCTGGGATCATATAAAATCCACCAACATTCAAATTATAGGGGTCTCAGAAGAAGAAGAAGAAGAGAGAGAGAGAGGAAAAAAAAAAAAAAAAAGGTGGCATGAGAACGTTTTTGAAGAAATTATAGTTGAAAATTTCCCCAACATGGAAAAGAAAACAGCCAAGCAAGTCCAAGAGGCACAAAGAGTCCCATACAGGATGAATCCATGGAGAGACATGCCAAGGCACATGCTAATCAAACTAAGAAAGACTAAACACAAAAAGAAAATAAAAAGCAACAAGGGAGAAGCAACAAGTAACATACAAGGGAAACCCCGTATGCTTAACAGCTGATTTTTCAGCAGAAACTCTGCAGGCCAGAAGGGAATGGTTGAATATATTTAAAGTACTGAAAGAGAAAAATCTACAACTAAGATTATTGTACCCAGCAAGGATCTCATCCAAAACTGATGGAGTAATCAAAAGCTTTTCAGACAAGCAAAAGTTAAGAGAATTCAGTACCACCAAACCATCTTTACAACAAATGTTAAACAGACTTATATCATCAAAAAATACAAGAAAAGAAAAAAGATCTACAAAATCAATCCAAAACAATTAGAAAACGGCAACAAGAACATATATATCAATAATTACTTTAAATGCAAATGGATTAAATGCTCCAACCAAAAGACACATTCTGGCTGAATGGATATAAAAACAAGACTTATATATATGCTGTCTATAAGAAACCCACTTCAGAACTCAAGACACATATAGACTGAAAGTGAGAGGATGGAAAAATATATTCCACGTAAACGGGAAGCAAAAGAAAGCTGAAGTAGCAATCCTTATATGAGATAAGATAGATCTTAAAATGAAGAAGATTACAAGAGATAAGGAAGGACATAATGATCGAGGGATCAATCCAAGAGGAAAACATAACATTTGTAACTATCTATGCACCCAACATAGAAGCACCTCAATACATAAGACAAACACTAGCAGACATAAAAGGAGAAATTGACAATAACACAATAATAGTAGGAGACTTTAACACCCCACTCATGCCAATGGATAGCTCATCAAATGGAAAATTAATAAGGAAACACAAGTCTTAAATGATACATTAGCTGAGATGGATCTCATTGATATCTTCAGGACATTCAACCCAAATGCAGGATAATACACCTTCTCAAGTGTACATGGAACATTCTCCAGGATAGAACACATCTTGGGTCACAAAATAAACCTCAGCAAATTTAAGAAAATTGAAATTGTATTAAGCATCTTCTCTGACCACAATGCTATGAAACTAGATATCAATAACAAGAAAAAAGCTGTAAGAAACACAAACACATGGAGATTAAACAAGACGTTTTTAAATAACCAACAGGTTACTGAAGAAAAAAAAAAATTCTAGAAACAAATGACAATGAAAACATGACAACTCAAAACCTATGGGATGCAGCAAAAGCAGTTCTAAGAGGGAAGCTTAGAGCAATAAAATCCTACCTCAAGAAACAAGAAAACATCGAATAGAAAACATAACTTTACACCTAAAGCAACTGGAAAAAGAAGAATAAGAAAAAAAAATTAGTAGAAGGAAAGAAATCATAAAAATCCAAGCAAAAATAAATGAAAAAGAAATGAAAGAAACAATAGTAAAGATTACTAAAACTAAAAGCTGGTTCTTTGAGAAGATAAACAAAACTGACAAACCCTTAACCAGACTCATCAAGAAAAAAAATAGAGAAGAATCAAATCAACAAAGTTAGAAATTAAAAAGGAGAGGTTACAACAGACAATAAAGAAATACAAAGGATTTTAAGACACTATTATGAACAAATATATGGCAATAAAATAGATACCCTGGAAGAAATGGACAGATTCTTAGAAAAGTTCAATCTTCCAAGACTGAACCAGGAAGAAATAGAAATTATGAACAACCCAATTAGAAGCACTGAAATTGGAGCTGTGATCAAAAATCTCCCAAAAAACAAAATCCCAGGACCAGATGGCTTCACAGGAGGATGCTATCAAACATTTAGAGAAGAGCTAATGCCTATCCTGCATTAATGCCTAGACTGCAAGGAGATCCAACCAGTCCATCCTAAAGGAGACCAGTCCTGGGTGTTCATTGGAAGGACTGATGCTGAGGCTGAAACTCCAATACTTTGGCCTCCTCATGCAAAGAGTTGACTCATTGGAAAAGACCCTAATTCTGGGAGGGATTGGGGGCAGAAGGAGAAGGGGACGGCAAAGGATGAGATGGCTGGATGGCATCACCGACTCGATGCACATGAGTTTGGGTGAAATCTGGGAGTTGGTGAAGGACAGGGAGGCCTGGTGTGCTGCAGTTCATGGGGTTGCAAAGAGTTTGACATGACTGAGCGACTGAACTGAACTGAACTGTATGCCTATCCTTCTAAGACTCTTTCAAAAAATTGCAGAGGAAGGAACACTTCCAAATTCATTCTATGAGGTCACCATCACCCTGATATGAAAACCAGACAAAGACAACACAAAAAAGAAAACTACAGGCCAATATCACTGATGACCATAGATACAAAATCCTCAACAAAATTTTAACAAACAGAATTCAGCAACACATCAAAAAGCTCATACACCGTGATCATGTTGTATTTATTCCAAGATGCAAAGATTCTTCAACATATGGAAATCAATCAATGTGATACACCATATTAACAAATTGAAAGATAAAAACCATATGATCATCTCAATAGATGTAGAAAAAGCCTTTAACAGAATTCACCACCTATTTATGATTAAAATTCTTCAAAAAATGGGCATAGAAGGAACCTACCTCAACATAGCAAAGGCCATATATGATAAAGTCTACAGCAAACATTATTCTCAATGGTGAAAAACTGAAAACATTCTCTGCAATATCAGGAACAAGACAAGGGTGTCCACTTGTGCCACTGTTATTCAATATAGTTCTGGAAGTCCTAGCTACAGCAATCAGAGAAGAAAAAGAAATATAAGGAATCCAGTTTGGGAAAGAAGAAGTAAAACTCTCACTGTTTGCAGATGACATGATAGTGTACATAGAGTACCCTAAAGATAGTATCAGAAAATTACTAGAGCTAATCGGTGAATTTAACAAAGTTGCAGGATATAAAGTCAGTACATAGTGATCACTTGCATTTCTACATACAAACAATGAAAAATCAGAAAGAGCAATTAAGGAATCAATCCCATTCACTATTTCAAGATAAAGAATTAAATATCTAGGAATAAACTTACCCAAGGAGATGAAAGAACTGTACACAGAAAATTATAAGACACTAATGAAAGAAATCAAAGTGAAGTGAAGTGAAAGTTGTGACCCCATGGACTATATAGTCCCTGGAATTCTCCAGGCCAGAACACTGGAGTGGATAGCCTTTCCCTTCTCCAGGGGATCTTCCCAACCCAGGGATCAAACCCAGGTCTCCTGCATTGCAGGCAGATTTTTCACAAGCTGATCCACAAGGGAAGCCCAAGGATACTGGAGTGGGTAGCCTATGCCTTCTCCAGCAGATCTTCTGAACCCAGGGATCAAACCCAGGTCTCCTATATTGCAGGCAGATTCTTCACCAGCTGAGCCACAAGGGAAGCCCAAGAATACTGGAGTGGGTAGCTTATCCCTTCTCCAGTGGATCTTCCCAACCTTGGGATAGAACCTGGGTCTTCTGCATTGCCCTCAGATCAGCTTAGTTCAGTGGCTCAGTCGTGTCCAACTCTTTCTAACCCCATGAGCCACAGCATGCCAGGCCTCCCTGTCCATCACCAACTCCTGGATTTTACCCAAATTCATGTCCATTGAGTCAGTGATGCCATCCAACCATCTCACCCTCTGTTGTCCCCTTCTCCTCCTGCCCTCAATTTTTCCCAGCATCAGGGTCTTTTCAAATGAGTCAGCCCTTCGCATCAGGTGGCCAAACTATTGGAGCTTCAGCTTCAACATCAGTCCTTCCAATGAACACCCAGAACTGATCTCTTTTAGCATTGCAGGCAGATTCTTTACCAACTGAGTGATCAGGGAAGCTATCAGGGAAACAGATGGAGAGATATTCCGTGTTCCTGGGTAGGAAAAATCAATATTGTGAAAACGACTATACTACCAAATGCAATCTATAAATTTAATGCAATCCATATCAAATTACCAATGGCATTTTTTCAAAGAACTAGAACAAAATATTTAACAATTCATATGAAAACAGAAAAGACCCCAAATAGCCAAATCAGTCTTGAGAAAGAAGAATGGAGCTGGAGGAATCAAGCTTCCTGACTTCAGATTATACTACAAAGCTACAGTCATCAAGACACTATGGTACTTGCAAAAAAATCCCAGAAATATAGACTAATGGAACAAGATAGCCCAGAATAAACCCATGTACCTATAGGTACCTTATTTTTGACAAAGGAGGCAAGAATATACAATGGGGGCAAAGACAGCCTCTTCAATAAATGGTGCTTGGAAAACTGGGCAGCTACATGTAAAAGAATGAAATTAGAACACTTCCTAACATCATACACAATGATAAACTCAAAATGGATTAAAGACCTAAATGTAAAATCAGAAACTATAAAACTCTAAGAGGCAAACATAGGCAGAACACTCAATGACGTAATTCAAAGCAAGATCCTCTATGACCCACTTCCTAGAGTAATGGAAATAAAAAAAAAGTAAACAAGAGGGACCTGATTAAACTTAGAAGCTTTTGCATAGCAAAGGAAACTAATAAGCAAGGTGAAAAGACAACCCTCAGAATGAGAGAAAATAATAGCAAATGAAACAATTGACAAAGAATTAATTTCCAAATTATACAAGCACCTCATACAACTCAATACCAGAAAAACAAACAACCCAGTCAAAAAGTGAGAAAAAGACCTAAACAGACATTCTCCAAAGAAGACATACAGATGGCTAACAAACACATGAAATGATGCTCAGCATTGCTCATTGTTAGAGAAATGCAAATCAAAATAACAACAAGATATCACCTCACACTGGTCAGAATGGCCCTCATCAAAAATCTACAAACAATAAATGCTGGAAAGGGTGTGGAGAAAAGTACTCTTGCACTGTTGGTGGGAATGTAAATTGATTTAGCCACTATGGAAGATGGTATGGAAATTCTTTAAAAAACTAGGAATAAAGGTCACCAAATGGCCCAGAAATCCCATTCCTAGGCATATACCCTGAGGAAACCAAATTGAAAGAGACACCTTGCTCATTGCCCACTATTTACAATAGATAGAACATGGAAGCAACTTAGATATTCATCGACCGATGAATGAATAAAGAAGTTGTGATATATATACACAATGGAATATTACTTAGCCATAAAAATGAACACATTTGAGTCAGTTCTAATGAGGTGAATGAACCTAGAATCTATTATGCAAAGTGAAGTGAGTCAGAAAGAGAAAGATAAATAACATATTCTAACACATATATACAAATCTAGAAAAATGTTACTGAAGAATTTATTTACAGGGCAACAATGGAGAAACAGAAATAAAGAATAGACTTATGGACATAGGGAGAGAGGAGGAGAGGGTAAGATGTATGGAAACAGTAACATGGAAACTTATATCACCATGTGTAAAACAGATAGCCAATGGGAATTTACCGTATGGCTCAGGAAACTCAAACAGGTCTCTGTATCAACCTAGAGGGGTGGGATGGAAGGGAGATGGGAGGGAGGTTCAAAAGGGAGGGGAATATGTATACCTATGTCTGATTCATATTGAGGTTTGACAGAAAAGAGCAAAATTCTGTAAGGCAGTTATCCTTTAATAAAAGATAAATTAATTTAAAAAAACTCAATATTTAAAAGAAAAAAACAAGGAAATACTACTACACCTATTAGAATAGCCAAACCTGGAACACTGAAAACATTAAATGCTGGAAAGGATATGGAGCAACTGAAACTCATTCATTGCTGGTAGGAATGTAAGACAGTATAGCCACTTTAGAAGACAGTTTGTTGGTTTCTTTAGATACTAAACATACTGTCACCATATCATCCAGCAGTCACACTCCTTGGTGTTTAATCAAATAAGAAGAAAACTTTAAAAAACACACCAAAAACCAACACATGAATGTTTAGAGAAGCTTTATTCATCATTGTCAGAATTTGGAAGCAGACAAAATGTCCTTTAGTTGCTGAATGGATAAATGGTACCTCCAGATAATGAAATATTATTTTTGCTGTTCAGTTGCTAAGTAGTGCCCAATTCTGTGTAGCTGTAAGGGCTGCATCATGCCAGGCTCCTCCGTCTTTCACTATCACCCAGTTTCCTCAAATGCATGCCAATTGGGTTGATGATGCTGTCTAACCATCTCATCCTCTGTTGCTCCCTTCTCCTTTTGCCTTCAACCTTTCCCAGCATCAAGCTATTTTCCAGTGAGTCAGCTTTTCACATCAGGTGGCCAAAATATTGGAGCTTCAGTTTCAGTATCAATCCTTCCAGAGAATATTCAGGGTTGATTTCCTTTAAGATCACCTAGTTTGTTCTCCCAGTCTCCAAGGGATTCTCGAGAATCTTCTCCAGAACCACAGTTTGAAAGCATCAATTCTTTGGTGCTCAGCCTTCCTATGAGTGGGTGCATGCTTTAGCCATGTCCTACTCTTTGTGATCCCTTGGACTGTATCCCTCCAGGCTCCTCTGTCCACGGGATTCTCCAGGCAAGAATACTGGAGTGGGTTGCCATGCCCTCCTCCAGGGGATCTTCCCAACTCATGGATCAAACTCAGGTCTCCCTCATTGCAGGAAGATTCTTTACTGTCTGAGCCACAGGGAAGCACATAAACAATGATAGATTGAAGGGAAATATTAAGGCTCTATTTGGTCAGCTGTGCTTGGTATATCCAACAGAACAGTGACTCAGAGACGGACGAGGGAAGAGTGTTTCTAAATTCATGTTTGGGAAAACCGGGACTGATGGTATTATTAGCTCCACACACACTTACTCTCATCTCCATGATCTAAAGCAGATGGAATTTAAGATACCATGTTGCAGTGGAGAAAAGTATATACAAAATGGAACCATAGTGACTTTATTTCAAATAGTAAATGCTCAAGCACAAGACCAAATGTATCAAAAAAGCAAGGATAGTGGCTATTAGTTCAGTTCAGTTCAGTTCAGTTGCTCAGTTGTGTCCGACTCTTTGAGACCCCATGAATCGCAGCATGCCAGGCCTCCCTGTTCATCACCATCTCCCGGAGTTCACTCAGACTCACGTCCATCGAGTCTGTGATGCCATCCAGCCATCTCATCCTCGGTCGTCCCCTTCTCCTCCTGCCCCCAATCCCTCCCAGCATCAGAGTCTTTTCCAATGAGTCAACTCTTCACATGAGGTGGCCAAAGTACTGGAGTTTCAGCTTTAGCATCATTCCTTCCAAAGAAATCCCAGGGTTGATCTCCTTCAGAATGGACTGGTTGGATCTCCTTAACTCCTTTTCCTATTTGGAACCAGTCTGTTGTTCCATGTCCAGTTCTAACTGTTGCTTCCTGACCTGCATACAGATTTTTCAAGAGGCAGGTCAGGTGGTCTGGTATTCCCATCTCTTTCAGAACCCAGCACAGCACAGCCATAAGTAAATAAATACATATAATCACTTTCTTTTAAAATCTAACTCCAATGATCCATGCATGATTTTGACCCTGTTTAGTTCTGCCTCATCACAGAACTGTTAATATTTAATGGAAACAACATGAGGAGTGAAATCAGTTCACTAAAACCTGTTTGTGAGGCCTTCCTCATAACCTGCAGGACGTCAGAACTTGCACATATTTGACTCACCCGATTCTGCTGCTTCACACAAAAACTCACATAAGTCCAACCACACTCTCCAGTAAAAACAGGTCAAGGGGTTCAGAAATGGGGTGTCCCATCTGCCCACTAGAATGTACAGTTAATGGGATGGGAACTTGTCTGGCACATCACACAATATTTCCCTAATAAATACTGGTGTGGCCTTTTCCACCACCTTTCTTGTTTCTGGACTTGCACTTCTCACATTTAAAGCAAAGTGTTACTTGCCCTTTTCCCTGTTTTGCTTTATTTACCACAACAAAACTCCTCTCTAAGTCTTCTATTCTTAAATTCTTCATCATATCCAGACCTTTCTATATAGAGCCTTAGTTGACATATTCAGAGCTAAAAACTAAATAAAAATTAGGGGAAAAAATATTTTTTTCTCCCAATGCAAGGGGCTTAGGTTCAATCCCTGGTCAGGAAACTAGATCCTACATGTCACAAACAAGACCAGGTACAGAAAAATAAATATTTAAAAACTAAATAAAAGCTTCTATTTTTATGAGATTATTTCAGAAACATTTCAGACCCATGATACTGTATTTTCATATGTATGTAAAATGGTTTTATAATAATCAATGCTATAGCTTCGTAGAGCATGACATTGAGAATAATCCTCACCAAAGACCAAATAGATCTTAAGTGATATGACATTGCTGAATTTACCACAGTTCAATACTGGTCTTCCACTTTGTCTGTCTTACAGTAGTAAAATGTACTAATAAAAGCATAAAGGCACCACAGAAAAAATAAAATAAATAAGTACTGTGGTCAAGAAACTGTGGTCAAGGTCCCTCTGTAGTTTCTCTGGACCTGGAGCTTCCCCAGGCCCCATCTGGGCCCTGGCCCCACTCCAGCTCCTTGGGACGCCACGCTTCTTGACCCCTCTTCCAGCTTTTCAGATGAATTCAGGAACCCTCCTGCAGCCCCTCCTAACAGTCATGAGCAACAGTGTCAGTGAGGTGAGTGTGTGATGTGTTTATATTTTTAAAGAAAAAATTACCAATGCCAATAAACTATCAAATATGTGAATCTTCAAGACAAGACTTCAAAATGTGTCAAATTATGATTGCTATGTGACTGAAATTTGACAAACTATCCAAGACCATTATCACTGCATAGATTTCATGTTCTGTTGAAGGGAAAGGATATTTATATAAATAATTGAAAACAGTGATTTTGTTAAAATGAAGGTAATACAACTTTACAAAATATGACTCAATATTTTCCATGTTTGACAGGAAGCCTGACACTACTTTGACAGCTCGAGAGCAAAGCAGACTTGCATGTCTCTACACGAGATGAGGCCTGACTCCCCTGTTGAAACTCCATAGGAACCCCGAGATCCATGTCAGCACTTGCCGGGAGCCAGCATGGTAGATTCCAACCATGACACGTATGTGTGAGAGGCGTGACGGGCAAGGTGGATCATGACTCAAGGGATCCCCTGGACCTGCTCAAGCATCTACCCCAAAACCAGAGTTTGTCCATCTTACTATCTTATGTTTTTCACCAAACTCTTCTGATATTAATGGGGGCTGTCTCCGACCACCTATCCCTGAAGGAAATCAACTTAGTGCTCTAGTTAATAAGTCTCCTGTGTGTAATTGGAGTGTTTCAATTCAAACCCCTTTGATAGCTTTCTAACTTGTCTGACGGGTTTATCCAGACTCTTTCAACTACGCATGTGATTTTTTATAGCCTCCAAATTGCAAGAGGCACAGGAAGCTTAAAACACTCTAGGAATGTAGAGCCTTTTGAGGAGTTAAAAATCATTAGAATAGAACTGGTTAAGGGTTTCATTGTTGAGCCAATGCTTACTGCCAAGTTTTCATATCTTTCATTGTGTACCTGGGAGTGCATTAATTAATATAGTTGATATATAGAAATATAAGTAGCCTTGGTATTTACAACATTAAACCTTGAGTTAATAAATTCCTTCCTTGTTATAGCCCATTGCACCTTTGCCCTATAGGAATGCAACTTTAGTGCTTTCAGGGAGTGGTGCCAGACTTTAGAAGAATCACCTTTAGAGAAAATAAGTTTTCTGGTTAACTAACCTTTATCAGAAAGAAGGGTCATAAAATGTTAGCAGGCCTCCTGGCCATAAGATGATGTGAATCACATAAAACTTTTGCATATGGAAAGGTATGCAGAAAGAAAGCCTAGTCTCGATAAAGGTCAGGACTGCTGACCCTGCATGACTCTGCATCTTGCATTATTCTCTATGTACAGCTCAAGATATATAAGCTGCCCAGGAAAATAAAGTTTTGGGTCTCGCCTTATCTTTTCTTGGCTCCCCCGTGTCTTTCTTTGTTTCTTTCTTTATTTTCTTTTCAAGCTGACTCCCTGGGGTGTAGGGGCCCTCTGAGTTCACTTTCCTTCCGGGGCTTCTAAGACCCATGTGAAAGGGAGCCCAAGGTGGGGCACCTTCTGCTATTCAAGAGGGTGCCTGTGGCCTACATGAACAGAGCAAGTCTCTTGTCTGAGGCTTTATTGGCTTTCTTCGAAAACCAATGAATATCAGCCTTTTTTCTCTCCTCTATTATCTCGACTGCAAATTCTTTCCTAATCTCTCTCTATATCTATAAATCTCTTTTGACTCACTGTCCAAGCTTCGGATACCATGGATCCAATCAGGGCTGGATCCCAGTAAGCACTGGAGAGGAACACTGAGGTTCTGGCCTCAACTCAAGATGAGGACCTAGGCCCCTGCACTGACTGGAGAGGAATCCTGAGAGGCCCCTCACCACTCCCATGCAGACTTGACTTTCCTGAGGCAACACGAGTGGGTCCCTTAGTTCCCCGTCATAACTCGAGGGGAACCCCAAGTTTCCTGTCGCAACTCAAGAAAAACCAGGAGATTCTCCCTTCAGTGTGAGATGAGGCCCTTTTCCGCTGTCATCTCAAGAGAAATCGCACCTTCCATCGTGAGCCTCAAAAGGGTCCTTGACACCCTGGATGCAACTCAAGAAGTTCCCTGACATACCAGTTTCCACTCAAGAGGATCACAGTGTGTCCCACCACAACTCAAGAAGAGCCTCTTTTTTCCCCAACTCATCCCGAGATGAGGGTCCATTTCCCTGCTTCATGGGGAAAGGAATCCCAGTGTTCCCATCACACCTCAAGAGGAGGCGGTCTCAATTTGAAACTCGAGAGGAACTCCAGGGGTCGTGCCACAGTTCAAAAAGACCCTGATGTCCCAATCCACTCCAGGTAAAACTGATTCCCCTGCACTGACTCAGCTGTCACCCTGAGTATCCACTCCAAACATGATGGCAGTTGTGACTGCGCTGTGGCACCTCGAGAGAAAGCCACAGATCCCTATGTCAACTCGTGAGGAGGCCTGGCACTGCTATGACAGCTTGACAGGAAAGTGGTCTTCCATGTCTCCACACGAGACGACTGCCCTGACGACTCTCCTGACTCCCCTGTTGAAACTCCATAGGAACCCCGAGATCCATGCCAGCATTGGAGAGGAACACTGAGGTTCCGGCCTCAACTCGAGATGAGGACCTTGGCCCCTGCACCGACTGGAGAGGAATCCTAAGAGGCCCCTCACAACTTGCATGGAGACTTGACTTTCCTGAGGCAACATGAGAGGGTCTCTGAGGTCCCCATCGTAACTCAAGAGAAACCATAAGTTTCCTGATGCAACATGAGAAAAACCAGGAGATTCTCCCCTCAACACGAGATGAGGCCCTTTTCAGCCGTAGCATCTTGAGAGAAATCCTACCTTCCCTCTTGAGCCTGGGAAGGTCCTTGACACCCTTGATGCAACTCAAGACGTTTCCCGACATATCCGTCTCCACTCGAGAGGAACACTGAGGGTCCCGCCACAACTCAAGAAGAGCGTTGTTTTTCCCTCCTCAGCTCAAGATGAAGTTCCATTTCCCTGCTTCATCAGGAAAGGAATCCCCGCATTCCCATCGCACTTGAGGAGGGAGTCTCAACCTGAAAGTCGAAAGGAACTCCAGGGGTCATGGCACAATTCAAAAAGACCCCAATGTCCCAATCCACTCCTGATATACCTGATTCCCCTGCACTGACTCGACTGTCACCCCTAGTATTGACTCAAAACACGATGGCAGGTGTGACAGCCCTGTGGCACCTCATAAGAAAGCCACAGATCCCTATGGCACTCGACCGCACTCCCCTTCCTGTCTACAAGCCTTTCAACCAGGGGCTGGTATCATATGGAGCTTGTGTCCTGGGCCTTCCCAAAGGCAAGATCCAATACATGGATGATCTAGCACAGAATGTGTCAGAAACAGGTCTGGATGGGCTCTGGGACCTAGGAAAAGGCACTCCTCTTCCTGCCTATTTTGGGACCCAGCCCCACCTCCATCCCCCAATGGAGGACTGAAAGAAAGACTGGAAGGTCACCTTCTCTTATTTAAAAGCAGACCCAACTTTCTGGACCTCTTTTTCCATTGAGATTCTGGTTCAAGTGCCCCATCTCAGCTTCTGAGGGTGGCTGAGCCTATAATGCTCCCTGCATTCTTCTCCTTTACTCTCATAGTTCAGTTCAGTTTAGTCGCTCAGTCTTGTCCGACTCTTTGCGACCCCATGAATCGCAGCACGCCAGGCCTCCCTGTTCAATACCATCTCTCGGAGTTCACTCA
The DNA here is from genome assembly GCA_006410635.1 of Cephalophus harveyi. Taxonomy (NCBI): domain Eukaryota; kingdom Metazoa; phylum Chordata; class Mammalia; order Artiodactyla; family Bovidae; genus Cephalophus; species Cephalophus harveyi. The sequence goes on along the minus strand of SJYT01010802.1, from coordinate 40,110 downwards.
GACTCACGTCCATCGAGTCCGTGATGCCATCCAGCCATCTCATCCTCAGTCGTCCCCTTCTCCTCCTGCCCCCAATCCCTCCCAGCATCAAAGTCTTTTCCAATGAGTCAACTCTTCGCATGAGGTGGCCAAAGTACTGGAGTTTCAGCTTTAGCATCATTCCTTCCAGAGAAATCCCAGGGTTGATCTCCTTAAGAATGGACTGGTTGGATCGCCTTGCAGTCCAAGGGACTCTCAAGAGTCTTCTCCAACACCACAGTTCAAAAGCATCAATTCTTCAGTGCTCAGCCTTCTTCACAGTCCAACTCTCACATCCATACATGGCCACAGGAAAAACCATAGCCTTGAATAGACGGACCTTATCGGCAAAGTAATGTCTGCTTTTGAATATACTATCTAGGTTGGACATAACTTTTCTTCCAAGGAGTAAGCGTATTCTAATTTCATGGCTGCAGTCACCTTCTGCAGTGATTTTGGAATCCAAAAAAATAAAGTCTCTCACTGTTTCCATTGTTTCCCCATCTATTAAGCTAACTAAAATTATGATTTATTCATATGTCGAGAATACATAACTCCCTCTACATTAAAATATTTATGGCAGTTGACAGAATTTGGGGCAAAACAAACTGTCTGGAAGAATTATAAATTATAAAGAAATGTTCAGTTGGCTGTGCATGGAAAGGCAGAATATTTCAAAAAGACCCTGATGTCCCAATCCACTCCAGGTAAAACTGATTCCCCTGCACTGACTCAGCTGTCACCCTGAGTATCCACTCCAAACATGATGGCAGTTGTGACTGCGCTGTGGCACCTCGAGAGAAAGCCACAGATCCCTATGTCAACTCGTGAGGGAGCCTGGCACTGCTATGACAGCTTGACAGGAAAGTGGTCTTCCATGTCTCCACACGAGACGACTGCCCTGACGACTCTCCTGACTCCCCTGTTGAAACTCCATAGGAACCCCGAGATCCATGCCAGCTTTGGAGAGGAACACTGAGGTTCCGGCCTCAACTCGAGATGAGGACCTTGGCCCCTGCACCGACTGGAGAGGAATCCTAAGAGGCCCCTCACAACTTGCATGGAGACTTGACTTTCCTGAGGCAACATGAGAGGGTCTCTGAGGTCCCCGTCGTAACTCAAGAGAAACCATAAGTTTCCTGATGCAACATGAGGAAAACCAGGAGATTCTCCCCTCAACACGAGATGAGGCCCTTTTCAGCCGTAGCATCTTGAGAGAAATCCTACCTTCCCTCTTGAGCCTGGGAAGGTCCTTGACACCCTTGATGCAACTCAAGACGTTTCCCGACATATCCGTCTCCACTCGAGAGGAACACTGAGGGTCCCGCCACAACTCAAGAAGAGCGTTGTTTTTCCCTCCTCAGCTCAAGATGAGGTTCCATTTCCCTGCTTCATCAGGAAAGGAATCCCCGCATTCCCATCGCACTTAAAGAGGAGGGAGTCTCAACCTGAAAGTCGAAAGGAACTCCAGGGGTCGTGGCACAATTCAAAAAGACCTCAATGTCCCAATCCACTCCTGATATACCTGATTCCCCTGCACTGACTCGACTGTCACCCCTAGTATTGACTCAAAACACGATGGCAGGTGTGACAGCCCTGTGGCACCTCATAAGAAAGCCACAGATCCCTATGGCACTCGACCGCACTCCCCTTCCTGTCTACAAGCCTTTCAACCAGGGGCTGGTATCATATGGAGCTTGTGTCCTGGGCCTTCCCAAAGGCAAGATCCAATACATGGATGATCTAGCACAGAATGTGTCAGAAACAGGTCTGGATGGGCTCTGGGACCTAGGAAAAGGCACTCCTCTTCCTGCCTATTTTGGGACCCAGCCCCACCTCCATCCCCCAATGGAGGACTGAAAGAAAGACTGGAAGGTCACCTTCTCTTATTTAAAAGCAGACCCAACTTTCTGGACCTCTTTTTCCATTGAGATTCTGGTTCAAGTGCCCCATCTCAGCTTCTGAGGGTGGCTGAGCCTATAATGCTCCCTGCATTCTTCTCCTTTACTCTCATAGTTCAGTTCAGTTTAGTCGCTCAGTCTTGTCCGACTCTTTGCGACCCCATGAATCGCAGCACGCCAGGCCTCCCTGTTCAATACCATCTCTCGGAGTTCACTCAGACTCACGTCCATCGAGTCCGTGATGCCATCCAGCCATCTCATCCTCAGTCGTCCCCTTCTCCTCCTGCCCCCAATCCCTCCCAGCATCAAAGTCTTTTCCAATGAGTCAACTCTTCGCATGAGGTGGCCAAAGTACTGGAGTTTCAGCTTTAGCATCATTCCTTCCAGAGAAATCCCAGGGTTGATCTCCTTAAGAATGGACTGGTTGGATCGCCTTGCAGTCCAAGGGACTCTCAAGAGTCTTCTCCAACACCACAGTTCAAAAGCATCAATTCTTCAGTGCTCAGCCTTCTTCACAGTCCAACTCTCACATCCATACATGGCCACAGGAAAAACCATAGCCTTGAATAGACGGACCTTATCGGCAAAGTAATGTCTGCTTTTGAATATACTATCTAGGTTGGACATAACTTTTCTTCCAAGGAGTAAGCGTATTCTAATTTCATGGCTGCAGTCACCTTCTGCAGTGATTTTGGAATCCAAAAAAATAAAGTCTGAGACTGTTTCCACTGTTTCCCCATCTATTTCCCATAAAGTGATGGGACCAGATGCCATGATCTTCATTTTCTGAATGTTGACCTTTAAGCCAATTTTTCACTCTCCTCTTTCACTTTCATCAAGAAACTTTTTAGTTCCTCTTCACTTTCTGCCATAAGGGTGGTGTCATCTGCATATCTGAGGTTATTGATATTTCTCCCGGCAATCTTGATTCCAGTCCAGCATTTCTCATGATGTACTCT
>SJYT01010802.1:0-34519 GCA_006410635.1 Cephalophus harveyi | reverse complement strand
CTAAAGTAGGAAGTCAAGAAACATCTGGAATAATAGGCAAATTTAGCCTTGGAGTATGGAATGAAGCAGGGAAAATAATAGAATTTTGCCAAGAGAACGCACTGGTCATAGCAAACACCCTTATCCAACAACACAAACGAAGATTCTACACTTGGATATCATCAGAGGGTCAACACTGAAATCAGACTGATTATATTCTTTGCAGCCAAAGGTGGAGAATCTCTATACAGTGTGCAAAAACAAGACGGGGAGCTGACTGGCTCAGATCATGAACTTCTTATTGCTAAATTTAGACTTAAATTGAAGAAAGTAGCAAAAACCACTAGACAATTCAGTTCAGTTCAGTTCAGTTCAGTTCAGTTCAGTCGCTCAGTCGTGTCCGACTCTTTGTGACCCCATGAATCGCAGCATGCCAGGCCTCCCTGTCCATCACCAACTCCTGGAATTCACTCAGACTCGCATCCATCAAGTCAGTGATGCCATCCAGCCATCTCATCCTCAGTCGTCCCCTTCTTCTCCTGCTGCCAATCCCTCCCAGCATCAAAGTCTTTTCCAATGAGTCAACTCTTCGCATGAGGTGGCCAAAGTACTGAAGTTTCAGCTTTAGCATCATTCATTCCAAAGAAATCCCAGGGTTGATCTCCTTCAGAATGGGCTGGTTGGATCTCCTTGCAGTCCAAGGGACTCTTTTTTTGTACAGTTCTTCTGTGTATTCTTGCCACCTCTTCTTAATATCTTCTGCTTCTGTTAGGTCCATACCATTTCTGTCCTTTATCGAGCTCATCTTTGCATGAAATGTTCCCTTGGTATCTCTAATTTTCTTGAAGAGATGTCTAGTCTTTCCAATTCTGTTGTTTGCCTCTATTTCTTTGCATTGATCTCTGAAGAATGCTTTCTTATCTCTTCTTGCTATTCTTTGGACAATTCATGTATGATCTAAATCAAATCCCTGATGATTATACAGTGGAAGTGAGAAATAGATTTAATGGATTAGATCTGAGAGAGTATCTGATGATGGAGGTTCATGACATTGTACAGGAACAGGGATCAAGACCATCCCCAAGAAAAAGAAATGCAAAAATCAAAATAGCTGTCTGAGGAGGCCTTACAAATAGCTTTGAACAGAAGAGAGAAGAAAAGCAAAGGAGAAAAGGAAAGATATAAGCATCTGAACTCATCGTTCCAAAGAATAACAAGGAGAGATAAGAAAGCCTTCAGGAGCGAACAATGCAAAGAAATAGAGGAAAACAACAGAGTGGAAAAGATTAGAGATCTCTTCACGAAAATTAGAGATACTAAGGGATCATTTCATGCTAAGATGGTCTCGATAAAGACAGAAACAGTATAGACCTAACAGAAGCAGAAGATATTAAGAAAAAGTGGCAAGAATTCACAGAAGAACTGTACCAGAAAGATCTTCATGACCCAGATAATCACGATGGTGTGATCACTCACCTAGTATCAGAAATCCTGGAATGTGAAGTCAAGTGGGACTTAGCATCACTGTTAAGAAACTAGTGGTGGTGGTGGATTTCCAGTGGAGCTATTTCAAATCCTGAAAAATAATACCGTTAAAGTGCTGCACTCGATATGCCAGCAAATTTTGAAAACTCAGCAGTGGCTACAGGACTGGAAAAGGTCAGTTTTCATTCCAATTCCAAAGAAAGGCAATGCCAAAGAATGCTCAAACTACCACACAATTGCACTCATCTCACACAATAGTAAAGTAATGCTCAAAATTCTCCAAGCCAGGCTTCAGCAATACATGAACCGTGAACTTCCAGATATTCAAGCTGGTTTTAGAAAAGGCAGAGGAACCAGAGATCCAATTGCCCACATCTGCTGAATCTTCAAAAAAGCAAGAGTTCTAGAAAAACATCTATTTCTGCTTTATTGAGTATGCCAAAGCCTTTGACTCTGTGGATCACAATAAAGTGTTGGAAAATTTTCAAGAGATGAGAATACCAGACCATCTGACCTGCCTCTTGAGAAACCTACATATGCAGGTCACAAAGCAGAAGTCAGAACTTGACATGGAACAACAGACTGGTTCCAAATAGGGAAAGGAGTATGTCAAGGCTATATATTGTCCCACTGCTTCTGTAACTTATATGCAGAGAACATTTTGAGAAAGGCTGGGCTGGAAGAAGCACAAGCTGGAATCAAGATTGCCAGGAGAAGTAACAATAACCTGAGACATGCAGATGACAACACCCTTATGGCAGAAAGTGAAGATGAACTAAGGAATCCCAGTGTTCTCATTGCACTTCAAGAGGAGGTGATCTCAACTTGACAATCGAGCGGAACTCCAGGTATCCTGCCACCATTTCAAAAGACCCCGATGTCCCAATGCACTCCAGATTCACCTGACTCCCCTGCACTGACTCTACAGTCACACCGAGGATCGACTCAAAACACGATGGCGGGTGTGACAGCCCTGTGGCACCTCGAGAGAAAGCCACTGATCCCTATTTCAACCCGACAGGAAGCCTGGCACTGCTTTTCCAGGTCTAGAGGAGAGCAGACTTGAATGCCTCCACACAAGACAAGGCCTGACTCCCCTGTGGAAACCCCAGAAGAACCTCGAGATCCATGTCGGCACAGAGAGGAACCCTGAGGTTCCGGCCTCAAATCAGGGTGAGAACCTCAGCCCCGGCAGCAACTGCAGAGGAATCCCAAGAGACCCTTAGCAATTCGAATGGAGACTGGACGTTCTTGAGGCCCCACAAGGGGGTCCCTGAGGTCCCCATCATAACTGGAGAGGGACCCCACGTTTGCTGCCGCAACTCAAGCAAAACCAGGAGATTCTCCCCTCAACGCGAGATGAGGCCCTTTTCCACTGCGGTGTCTCGAGAAAAATCCCACATTCCCTCTTGAGCCTTGAAAGTGTCCTTGACACCCTTGAGGCAACTCAAGAAGTTCCCTGACATACCTGTCTCCACTTGATAGGAACAAAGAGGGTCGTGCCACAACTCAAGAACAGCCCCGGTTTTCCCTCCTCATCCCGAGAGGAGGGTCCATTTCCCTTCTTCGTCAGGAAAGGAATCCAGCGTTCCCGTCACACCTCAAGAGGAGGCAGTCTCAACATGACACTCGGTAGGAACTCCAGGGGACATGCCACCATTTCCAAAGACCCTGATTCCCAATGCATTCCAGATACACCTGACTCCCCTGCACTGACTCGACGGTCACCTCGAAGACCGACTCAAAGCATGATGGCGGGTGTGACAGCCCTGTGGCACCTCGAGAGAAAGCCACCGACCCCTATGTCAACCCGACAGGAAGCCTGACACTGCTTTTCCAGCTCGAGTGGAGAGCGGACCTGCATGTCTCCACATGAGATGAGGCCTGACTCCCCTATGGAAAACCCAGAGCAACCCTGAGATCCATGTCGGCATGGAAGAGGAAGTGTGAGCTTCAGGCCTCAACTCCAGATGAGGACCTTGGCCCCGGCAGTGACTTCAGAGGAATCCCGAGAGGGCCCTCGCAACTTGCATGGAGATTGGAGTTTCCTGAGGCTCCACGAGCGGGTTTCTGAGGTCCCCGTCGTAACTCAAGATAGGCCCCACGTTTGCTGCTTCAACTAGAGAAAATCCTGGAGCTTTTTCCCCTCAATGTGAGATGAGATCCTTTCCCTCTGCAGTATATTGAGAGAAATCCCACCTTCACTCTTGAGCCTTGAAAGGGTCCTTGACACCCTTGAGGCAACTCAAGAAGTTCACCAACATACCCGTCTCCACTCGAGAGGAACACCGAGGGTCTTGCCACAACTGAGGAAGACCCCTGGATTTCCCTCCTCATCCTGAGAGGAGGCTCCATTTCCTGCTTCATCGGGAAAGGAATCCTGGCGTTCTCATCTCACCTCAAGAGGAGGTGGTCTCATCTTGACACTCGAGAAGAACGCCAGGGGTCCTGCCACCGTTTCAAAAGACCCCGATGTCCCAATGCACTCCAGATTCACCTGACTCCCCTGCACTTCTCGACGGTCACCCGAGGACCAACTCAAAACATGATGGTGGGTGTGACAGCCCTGTGGCACCTCGAGAGGAAGCCACCAATCCCTATGTCAACCCAACAGGAAGCCCGACACTGCTTTTCCAGCTCGAGAGGAGAGTGGACTTGCATGTCCCCACACGAGACGAGGCCTGAGTTCCCTGTGGAAACCCCAGAGGAACCCCGAGATCCATGTTGGCACAGGAGAGGAAACCTGATGTTTCATCCTCAAGTACAGATGAGGACCTGGGCGCAGTACAAATTTCAGAGGAATCCCTAGAGGCCCCTCAAAACTCACATGAAGACTGGACATTCCTGAGACCCCACAAGCGGGTCACTGACTTCGCCATCGTAACTCAAGAGGGACCCCAGATTTGCTGCCACAACTCAAGAAAAACCAAGAGCTTCTCCCCTCAATGTGAGATGAGGGCCTTTTCTGCTGCGGTTCCTCGAGAGAAATCCCATCTTCCCTCTTGAGCCACGAATGCGTCCTTGACACCCTTGAGGCAACTCAAGATGTTCCCCGACATACCCGTTTCCACTCGTGAGGAACACCAAGGGTCCCACCACAACTCAAGAAGAGCCCCGCTTTTCCGTCATCATCCCAAGAGGAGGGTCCATTTCCCTGCTTCATCGGGAAAGGTATCCCGGTGTTCCTGTCGCACCTCAAGAGGAGGCAGTCTCAACTTGACACTCGAGAGGAACTCCTGAGGTGTACCACCATTTCAAAAGACCCCGATGTCCCAATGTACTAAAGATAAAATTGACTCCCCTGCACTGTCATGACGGTCACCCCAAGAACAGATTCAAAACACGATGGCTGGTGTGACAGCCCGGTGGCCCCTCAAGATAAAGCCACCTATCCCTATGTTAACCTGACAGGAAACCTGACACTCTTTTCCAGCTTGAGAGGAGTGCAGACTTGCATGTTTCTGCATGAGACGAGGCCTGACTCCCCCGTGGAAACCCCAGAGGAACCCCAAGATCCATGTCGGTAGGGAAGAGGAAACCTGAGTTTCCGGACTCAACTCCAGAGGAGGACCTCGGCCCCAGCAGTGACTGCAGAGGAATCTCAAGAGGCCCCTCACAACGCGCATGGCAAAGGGCATACCTGAGGCCCCACGAGCGGGTTCCTGAGGTCCCCGATGTAACTGAAAAGGGACCCCACCTTTGCTGCCTCAACTCGAGAAAAACCAGAAGATTCTCCCCTCAACGCGAGATGAGGCTCTTTTTTTGTGTGGCATCTCAAGAGAAATCCCACCTTCCCTCTTGAGCCTCAAAATGATCCTTGACACCCTTGAGGCAACTCAAGAAGTTCCCCTATATAACTGTCTCCATCAAGAGGAATACCAAGGGTCCCGCCACAACTCAAGAAGAGCCCTGGTTTCCCCTCCTCATCCCGAGAGGATGGTCCATTTCCCTGCTTCGTCGGGAAAGGAATCCCAGCTTTCCTGTCACACCTCATGAGGAGGCAGTCTCAACTTGACACTGGAGAAGAACTCCAGGGGTCATGCCACCATTTCAAAAGACCCTGATGCCACAATGCACTCCAGATACACCTGACTCCCCTGCACTGACTTGACGGTCACCCCGAGGACTGACTCCAAACGCAATGGCAGGTGAGACAGCCCTGTGGATCCTTGAGAGAAAGCCAACGATCACTTTGTCAACCTGACAGGAAGCCTGACACTGCTGTTCCAGCTCAAGAGGAGGGCAGACTTGCATGTCTCCACACGAGACGAGGCCTGACTCCCCTGTGGAAACCCCAGAGGAACGCCAAGATCCATGTCAGCACAGGATAGGAACCCAGAGATTCTGGCCTCAACTTCACATGAGGACCTCGGCCCCATCAGCAACTTCAGAGGAATACCGAGCGGCCCCTCAAAACTCGCAAGGAGACGGGAGGTTCCTGAAGCCCCACAAGCAGGTCCCTGAGGTACCCTTCGTAACTCAAGAAGGACCCCACATTTGATGCCTAAACTAAAGAAAAACCAGGAGCTTCTCTCCTCCAGGCGAGATGAGGCCCTTTTCTGCTGCAGGGTCTCAAGAGAAATCCAACCTTCCCGCTTGAGGCTCGAAAGGGAAGCCTTTCCTTGACACCCTTGAGGCAACTCAAGAAGTTCCCTGACATACCTGTCTCCACTTGATAGGAACAAAGAGGGTCGTGCCACAACTCAAGAACAGCCCCGGTTTTCCCTCCTCATCCCGAGAGGAGGGTCCATTTCCCTTCTTCGTCAGGAAAGGAATCCAGCGTTCCCGTCACACCTCAAGAGGAGGCAGTCTCAACATGACACTTGGTAGGAACTCCAGGGGACATGCCACCATTTCCAAAGACCCCGATTCCCAATGCACTCCAGATATACTTGACTCCCCTGCACTGACTCGGTCACCCCAAGGACTGACTCAAAACAAGATGGCGGGTGTGACAACCTTGTGACCCCTCGAGAGAAAGCCACCGATCCCTATGTCAACCCGACAGGAAGCCTGACACTGCTTTTCCAGCTCGAGAGGAGAGCAGGCTTGCATGTTTACATACTAGACGAGGCCTGACTCCCCAGTGGAAACCCCAGAAGAACTCCGAGATCCATGTCAGCACGGGAGAGGAACCCTGAGGTTCCGACCTCAACTCCAGATGAGGACCTCAGTCCTGGCAGCGACTGCAGAGGAATCCTGAGAAGCCCCTGGCAAATCGCATGGAGCCTGGATGTTCCTGAGGCCCCATGAGCAGGCCCCTGAGGTCCCTTTCGTAACTCGAGATGGACACCAGGTTTTCTGCCACAACTCAAGAAATACAAGGAACTTCTCCACTCAACGTGAGATGAGGCCCTTTTCTGCTGTGGAGTCTTGAGAGAAATCACACCTTCTCTCTTGAGCCTCAAAAGGGACATTGACACCATTGAGGCAACTCAAGAAGTTCCTGACATACCCGTCTCCACTCAAGAAGAACACCGAGGGTCCTGCCACAAGTCAAGAAGAGCCCCGGTTTTCAATCCTCATCCCGAGAGGCAGGTCCATTTCCCTAATTTGTCAGCAAAGGAAGCCCGGTGTTCCCGTCGCACCTCAAGAGCAGGCGGTCTCAACTTGATACTCGAGATTAACTCCAGGGGTCGTGCCACCATTTCAAAAGACCCCGATGTCCCAATGCGCTCCAGATACACCTGACTCCCCTGCACTGACTCAACGGTCACCCCGAGGACCGACTCAAAACACGATGGCAGGTGAGAGCCCAGTGGCACCTCGAGAGAAAGCCACCAATCCCTATACTACCTGACAGGAAGCCTGACACTGCTTTTCCAGCTCAAGAGGAGAGCGGACTTGCAAGCCCACAGGAGATGAGGCCTGACTCCCCTGTGGAAACCCCAGAGGAACCCCGAGATCCATGTCAGCACGGGAGAGGAAACCTGAGGTACCAGCCTCAACTCCCCATCGGGACCTGGGCCCTGGCAGTGACTGCAGAGGAATCTCGAGAGGCCTATCCCAACTCGCATGGAGACTGGACATTCCTGTGGCCCCATGAGTGGGTCCCTGAGGTCCCCATCGTAACTCAAGAGGGAACCCACGTTTGCTGCCACAACTCGAGAAAAACCAGGAGCTTCTTCCCTCAACGCGAGATGAGACTCTTTTCCACTGCCTCGTCTCTAGAGAAATCTCACCTTCCCGCTTGGGCCACGAAAGCGTCCTTGACACCCTTGAGGCAACTCAATAAGTTCTCAGACATGCCCGTCTCCACTCGAGAGGAACACAGAAGGGATCCGCCACAACTCAAGAAGAGCCCCGGTTTTCCCTCCTCATCCCGAGAGGAGGGTCCATTTCCCTGCTGTTTCAGAAAGAAGTCCCGATGTTCCTGTCGCACCTCAAGGGGAGGCGGTCTCAACTTGACACTCGAGAGGAACTCCAGGGATTGTGCAACCATTCCAAAAGACCCCGATGTTCCAATGCACTCCAGATACACCTGACTCCCCTGCACTGACTCAACGGTCACCCCGAGGACAGATTCAAAACATGATGGCTGGTATGACAGCCCTGTGGCACCTAGAGAGAAAGCCACTTATCCCTATGTTTACCCGACAGGAAGCCTGACACTGTTTTCCAGCTCGAGAGGATCATGGACTTGCATGTTTCCACAGGAGACGAGGCCTGACTCCACTGTGGAAACCCCAAAGGAACTCTGAGATCCATGTCAGCACGGAAGAGGAAACCTGAGGTTCTGGCCTCAACTCCAGATGAGGACCTCGGCCTCGGCAGTGACTGCAGAGGAATCCCAAGAGGCCCCTTGCAATTCACATGGAGACCGGACTTTCCTGAGGCCACATGAGCAGATCCCTGAGGTCGCCATCATAACTTGAGAGGGACCCCAAGATTGTTGTCACAACTCGAGAAAAACCAGGAGCTTCTCCCCTCAACCCGAGATGAGGCCCTTTTCTGCTGCGGCATCTCGAGAGAAATCCCACCTTCCCTCTTGAGCCTTGAAAGGGTCCTTGACACCCTTGAGGCAACTCAAGAAGTTTCCTGACATACCCTTCTCTACTCGAGAGGAACATTGAGGGTCCTGCCACAACTCAAGAATGGCCCCGGTTTTCCCTCCTCATCCCGAGAGGAGGGTCCATTTCCCTGCTTCGTAGGGAAAGGAATCCCAGCTTTCAGTTCACACCTCACAAGGAGGCAGTCTCAACTTGACACTCGAGAGGAACTCCAGGGGTTGTGCCACCATTTCAAAAGACCCCGATGTCCCAATGCACTCCAGATACACCTGACTCCCTTGCACTGACTCGATGGTCACTCCAAGGACCAACTCAAATCACGATGGTGGGTGTGACAGCTCTGTGGCACCTCAAGAGAAAGCCAGCAATCCCTATGTCAACTTGACAGGAAGCCTGACACTGCTTTTCCAGCTCTAGAGGAGAGCGGACTTGCATGTCTCCACACAAGACGAGGCCTGACTCCCCTGTGAAAACCCCAGAGGAACCCCAAGATCCATGTCAGCACAGGAAAGCAACCCTGAGGTTCCGGCCACAACTCCAGATGAAGACCTCGGCCCCGGCAGCAACTGCAGAGGAATCTCGAGAGGCCCGTTCCAACTCACATGGAGACTGGACATTCCTTAAGCCCTGTGAACAGGTCCCCGAGGTCCCCATCATAACTCGAGAGAGACCCCAAGATTGTTGCCACATCTTGAGAAAAACCAGGAGCTTCTCCCCTCAACCCAAGATGAGGCCCTTTTCCACTGCAGCATCTCGAGAGAAATCCCACCTTCCCTCTTGAGCCTCTAAAGGGTCCTTGACACCCTCAAGGCAATGCAAGAAGTTACCCAACATACCCGTCTCCACTTGAGAGGAACACCGAGGGTCCTGCCACAACTCAAGAAGAGTCCCGGTTTTCCGTGCTCATCCTGAAGGGAGGGTCCATTTCCCTGCTTCTTCACGAAGGGAAGCCCAACGTTCCCATCGCACCTCAAGAGGAGGCGTTCTCAACTTGGCACTCGATAGGAACTCCAGGGGTCGTGCCACCATTTCAAAAAACCCCGATGTCCCAATGAACTCCAGATACACCTGACTCCCCAGCACTGACTCAACAGAAACCCCGAGGACCGACTCAAAACCAAATGGCTGGTGAGACAGTGCTGTAGCTCCTCGAGAGAAAGCCATTGATCACTATGTCAACCAGACAGGTAGCCTGACACTGCTTTTCCAGCTCGAGAGGAGGGCAGACTTGGATGTCAAGAGACGAGGCCTGACTCCCCGATGGAAACCCCAGAGGAACCCCAAGATCCATGTCGGCACAGGAGAGGAACCCAGAGATTCTGGCCTTAACTCCAGATGAGGACCTCGGCCCCGGCAGCAACTGCAGAAGAATCCCGAGAGGCCCCTCGCAACTGGCACGGAGACAGGACGTTCTGAGGCCCCACGAGCGGGTCCCTGAGGTACCCTTCATAACTCAAGAGGGACCCCACGTTTGATGCCGAAACTCGAGAAAAAACCAGGAGATTCATCCCTCAACACAAGATGAGGCCCTTTTCCGCTGTGGCGTCTCCAGAGATATCCCACCTCCCACTTGAGCCTCGAAAGGGTCCTTGACACCCTTGAGGCAACTCAAGAAGTTCCCTGCCATACCTGTCTCCACTCGAGAGGAACAACGTGGGTCCCGCCACAAGTCAAGAAGAGCCCCAGTTTTCCAGCCTCATCCTGAGAGGAGGGTCCATTTCCCTGCTTCTTCAGGAAAGAAAGCCCAGCATTCTTGTCACACCTCAAGAGGAGGTGGTCTTAACTTGACACTCGAGAGGAACTCCAGGGGTCGTGCCAACATTTCAAAAGACCCTGATGTCCCAATGCACTCCAGATACACCTGACTCCCCTGCACTGACTCGATGTTCACCCCGAAGACCGACTCAAAACACGATGGCAGGTGTGACAGCCCTGTGGCACCTCGAGAGAAAGCAACCGATCCCTATGTCAACCAGACAGGAAGCATGACACTAGTTTTCCAGCTCGAGAGGAGGGCGGACTTGCATGTATCCACATGAGACAAGGCCTGACTCCCCTGTGGATACACAAGAGGAACCCCGAGATCCATGTCGGCACAGGAGAGGAACCCAGAGATTCTGGCATACACTCCAGATGAGGACCTCGGCCCCGGCAGTGCCTGCAGAGAAATCCCTAGAGGCCCCTCGAAACTCACATAGAGACGGGACGTTCCTGAGGCCCCATGAGCGAGTCCCTGAGGTACCCGTCATAACTCAAGAGGGACCCCACGTTTGATGCCGAAACTCGAGAATATCCAGGAGATACTTCCATCAAAGCGAGATAAGGCCCTTTTCTGCTGCGGCGTCTCGACAGAAATCCCTTCTCCCTCTTGAGCCTCGAAAGGGTCCTTGACACCCTTGAGGCAACTCAAGAAGTTCCCCGCCATACCCGTCTCCACTCGAGAGGAACACCGAGGGTCCCGCCACAACTCAAGAAGAGCCCCGGTTTTCTGTCCTCATCCCGAGGGGTGGTTCCATTACCCTGCTTCTTCAAGAAAGGAAGCCCAGTGTTCCTGTCGCACCTCAAGAGGAGGAGGTCTCAACTTGACACTTGAGAGGAACTCCAATGGTCGTGCCACCATTTCAAAAGATCCTGATGTCCCAGTGCACTCCAGATACACCTGACTCCCCTGCACTGACTCAACATTCACCCCGAGGACCGACTCAAAACACGATGGCTGGTGTGACAGCCCTGTGGCACCTCGAGAGAAAGCAACCGATCCCTATGTCAACCAGACAGGAAGCATGACACTAGTTTTCCAGCTCGAGAGGAGGGCAAACTTGCATGTCTCCACATGAGACGAGGCCTGACTCCCCTGTGGAAACCCAAGAGGAACCCCAAGATCCATGTCGGCACAGGAGAGGAACCCAGAGATTCCAGCCTCAACTCCAGATGAGAACCTCAGTCCTGGCAGCGACTGTAGAGAAATCCCCAGAGCCCCTCACAACTTGCAAGGAGACGGGACGTTCCTGACGCCCATGAGCGGGTCCCTGAGGTACCCGTCGTAACTCAAGAGGGACCCCAGGTTTGCTGCCAAAACTCGAGAAAAACCAGGAGATTCTCCCATCAATGCGAGATGAGGCCCTTTTCCACTGTGGCCTCTTGAGAGAAATCCCACCTTACACCTTGAGCCGCAAAAGAATCCTTGACACCCTTTGAGGCAACACAAGAAGTTCCCTGACATACCCGTCTCTACTTGAGAGAAACACTGATGGTCTTGCCACAACTCAAGAAGAGCACCTGTTTTCCCTCCTCATCCTGAGAGGAGGGTCCATTTCCCTGTCGGGAAAGGAATCCCGTCGTTCCTGTCGCACCTCAAGAGGAGGCGGTCTCAACTTGACACTTGAGAGGAACTCCAGGGGTTGTGCCACCATTTCAAAAGACCCCAATATTCCAATGCACTCCAGATACATCTGACTCCCCTGCTTGACGGTCACCCCGAGGACTGACTGAAAACACGATGGCAGGTGTGACAGCCCGGTGGCAACTCGAGAGAAAGCAACCGATCCCTATGTCAACCCGACAGGAAGCCTGGCACTATTTTTCCAGCTCAAGAGGAGGGCAGACTTGTATGTCTCCACACGAGACAAGGACTGACTCCCCTGTGGTAACCCCAGGGGAACACCGAGATCCATGTCGGCATAGCGGAGGAAACCTGAGGTTCCAGCCGCAACTCCAGATGAGGACCTTGGCCCAAGCAGCGATTATAGAGGAATCCCGAGAGGCCCTTCACAACTCGCATGGAGATGGGACGTTCCTGAGGTCTCAATAGCGGTTCCCAGAGTTACCCGTTGTAACTCAAGAGGGATCTCACGATTGCTGCTGAAACTGGAGAAATGCCAGGAGTTTCTCCCCACAAAGAGAGATGAGGCCCCTTTCTGCTGCGGCGTCTTAAGAGAAATGCCACCTTCCCTCTTGAGCCTCGAAAGAGTCCTTGACACCCTTGAGGCAACTCAAGAAACTCCCTGACATACCTGTCTCCACTTGAGAGGAACAGCGAGTGTCCCGCCACAACTCAAGAAGAACCCCAGTTTTCCCTCATCCCGAGAGGAGGGTCCATTTCCCTGCTTCATCGGGAAATGAATCCTGGCGTTCCAGTCCCACCTCAAGAGGAGGCAGTTTCAACTTGACACTCGAGAGGAACTCCAGGGGTCTTGCCAACGTTTCAAAAGACCCCAGTGTCCCAATGCACTCCAGATACACCTGACTTCCCTGCACTGACTTGACGGGCATCCGAGGACTGACTCAAAACACGATGGCAGGTGTGACAGCCCTGTGGCACCTTGAGAGAAAGCCACTGATCGTTATGACAAGCTAACAGGAAGCCTGACACTGCCTTTCCAGCTCTAGAGGAGAGTGGACTTGCATGTCTCCAAACGAGACTAGGTCTGACTCTCCTGTGGAAACCCGGAGGGTCCCCAAGATCCATGTAAGCACTGGAGAGGAAACCTCACGTTCTGGCCTCAGATCCAGATGAGGACTTACGACTCGGAACTGACTGGAGAGGTATGCCGAGAGGCCCCTTGCAACTCACATGGAGACTGGCCTTTCCTGAGGCCACACGAGCGGGGTCCCTGAGGTCCCCATCTTAACTCGAAAGGAACCTGACACAACTCAAGAAAAACCAGGAGATTCTCCCCTCCAGGCGAGATGAGGCCCTTTTCCACTGGGGCGTCTCCAGGGAAATCACACCTTCCCTCCTGAACCTCAAAAGGGCCCTTCACACCCTTGCTGCAATACAAGAAGTTCCCCGACATACCCATCTCCACTCGAGAAGAACACAGACGGTCCTGCCACAACTCAAGAGGAGCCCCGTTTTGCGCTCCTCAGCTCGAGATGAGGGTTCCTTTCCCTGCTTCATTGGGAAAGGATTACCAGCGTTCCCGTTGCATCTCAAGAGGAGGCGTTCTCAAAAGGAAAGTCGAGAGGAACTCCAGGGGACGTGCCATCATTCCAAAAGACACCTAAATATCTCAGTCCACTCCAAATGAAACTTATTTCCCTGTACTGCCTCAACTGTCACCCCGAGTATCGATTCACACCACAGTTGCACATGTGACAGCCCTGTGGCACCTCTAGGGAGAGCCACAGATCCCTGTGTCAACTCGAAGGGAAGTCTGACACTGCTGCTACAGCTCGGGAGGAAAGCGGACGCGCATGTCTCCAGTTGAGATGAGGCCTGACTCCCCTTGGAGACTCCAGAGGAACCCCAGATCCATGTCAGCACTGGAGAGGAAACCTCACGTTCTGGCCTTAGGTCCAGGCGAGGACTTAGGGCCCTGTAACAACTAGAGAGGTATCCCTAGAGACCCCTGGCAACTCTCATGGAGACTGGCCTTTCCTGAGGCCACATGAGGGGGTCTCTGAGGTCCCTGTCTTAACTCTAGAGGAACCTGCCACAACTCAAGAAAAACCAGGAGATTCTCCCCTCCAGGCGAGATGAGGCCCTTTTCCACTGGGGCGTCTCCAGGGAAATCACACCTTCCCTCCTGAACCTCAGAAGGGTCCTTCAACCCTTGCTGCAACACAAGATGTTCCCCGACATACCAATCTCCACTCGAGAAGAACACCGAGGGTCCTGCCACAACTCAAGAGGAGCCCCGTTTTTTGCTCCTCAGCTTGAGATGAGGGTTCCTTTCCTTGCTTCAATGGGAAAGGATTACCATTGTTCCCGTCGCATCTCAAGAGAAGGTGCTCACAACAGGTAAGTCGAGAGGAAATCCAGGGGACGTGCCACCATTCCAAAAGACCCGCAGATGTCTCAGTCCACTCCAGATGAAACTAATTTCCCTGCACTGCCTCGACTGTCACCCCGTGTATTGACTCACACCATGGTGGCACATGTGACAAACGATGGCACCTCGAGGGAAAGCCACAGATGCCTGTGTCCACTCGACGGGAAGCCTGACACTACTGCTACAGCTCGGGAGGAAAGCGGACGTGCATGTCTCCACTCAAGACGAGGCCTGACTCCCCTGTAGAAACTCCAGAGGTACCCCAAGATCAATGTCAACACTGGAGAGGAAACCTCGGGTTCCGGCCTCAGCACCAGATGAGGACTTAGGACCTGGCACCGATTGGAGAGGGAACCCGAGAGGCCCCTCGCAACTCGCATGGAGATGGGCCTTTCCTGAGGCCACACGAGTGGGTCCCTGAGGTCCCCGTCGTACCTCGAGAGGAACCTGCTGCAACTCGGGAAAAACCAGGAGGTTCTCCACTCCAGGCTTGATGAGACCCTCTTCTGCTGCGGCGTCTCGAGGGACATCACACCTTCCCTCTTGAACCTTGAAAGGGCCCTTCACACCCTTGCTGCAACTCAAGAAGTTCCCCGACATATCCATCTCTCCTCGAAAGGCACACCGAGGGTCCTGCCACCACTCAAGAGGAGCCCCATTTTTCACTCCTCAGCTCGAGATGAGAGTTCCTTTCTCTGCTTCCTCGGGAAAGGATTCCCGGCATTCCCGTCGCATCTCAAGAGGAGGCGCTCTCAATGGGAAAATCAAGAGGAACTCCAGGGATCGTGCCACCATTCCAAAAGACACCCAAATGTCTCAGTCCACTCCAGATGAACCAGATTTTCCTGCACGGCCTCGATTGTCACCCCAAGTATCGACTCACACCACAGTGGTAAGTGTGACCTCCCTGTGACACCTCTACGGAAAGCCACAGATCCCTGGGTCAACTCGACAGGAAGCATGACACTGCTGCTACAGCTTGGGAGGAAAGCGGACGTACATGTCTCTACCTGAGACGAGGCCTGATTTCCCTGTGGAGACTCCAGAGTAACACCAAAATGCATGTTAGCACTGGAAAGGAAAACTCAGGTTCCAGTCTCAGCTCCAGATGAAGACTTAAGACCCAGCACCGACTGGATAAGAACCCCGAGAGGCCCATCGCAACTCGTATGGAGACTGGCCTTTCCTGAGGCCACATGAGCGGGTCCCTGAGGTCCCTATCATAACTCGAGCGAAACCTACCACAACTCAGTACAAACCAGGAGATTCTCCCCTCCAGGCTAAAAGACCCTCTTCTGCTGCAGCGTCTCGAGGGAAATCACACCTTTCCTCTTGAACCTCGAAAGGGTCCTTCAAAACCTTGCTGCAACTCAAGAAGTTCCCCAACACACCCGTCTCCACTCAAGAGGAACACCGAGGGTCCCGCCACAAAACAAGAGGAGACCCGTTTTCCCCTCCTCACCTCGAGATGAGGGTTCCTTTCCCTGCTTCGTCAGGAAAGGATTCCCGGCATTCCCGTTGCATCTCAAGAGGAGGCGTTCTCAACAGGAAAGTCGAGAGGAACTCCAGGGGTCGTGTCACCATTCCAAAAGACCCCCAAGTGTCTCAGTCCACTCCAGATGAACCTGATTTCCCTGTACTGCCCTGACTATCACCACGAGAATTGACTCACACCACGGTGGCACATGTGACAGCCCTGTGGCACCTCGAGGGAAAGCCACAGATCCCTGTGTCAACTAGACGGGAAGTCTGACACTGCTGCTGTAGCTCGGGAAGAAAGCAGACGTGCATGTCTCCACTCGAGACGAGGCCTGACTCCCCTGCGGAGACTCGAGAGGGACACCAAGATCCATGTCAGCACTGGAGAGGAAACCTCAGGTTCCGGCCTCAGCTCCAGAAGAGGACTTAGGACCCAGCACCGACTGGAGAGGAATCCCAATAGGCCCCTCACAACTCACATGGAGACTGGCCTTTCCTGAGGCCACACGTGCAGTTCCCTAAGGTCCCCGTCGTAACTCGAGAGGAACCTGTGCAACTGGAGAAAAACCTGGAGATTCTCCCCTCCAGGCGAGATGAGGCTCTTTTCTGCTGCGGTGTCTCGAGGGAAATCACACCTTCCCTCCTGAACCTTGAAAGGGTCCTTCACACCCTTGCAGCAACTCAAGAAGTTCCCCGACATACCTGTCTCCACTCGAGAGGAACACCGAGGGTCCCACCACCACTCAAGAGGAGCCTGTTTTCCCCTCCTCAGCTCGAGATGAGGGTTCCTTTCCGTGATTTGTTGGGAAAGGATTTTAGGCGTTCCCGTCGCATCTCAAGAGGAGGAGCTCTCTACAGGAAAGTCAAGAGGAACTTCAGGGATCGGGCCACCATTCCAAAAGGCCCCCATATGTCTCAGTTCACTCCAGAAGAAGCTGATTTCCCTGCACTGCATGACTGTCACCCTGAGTATTGACTCACACCACGGTGGCATGTGTGACAGCCCTTGGCACCTCAAGGGAAAGCCACAGATCCCTGTGTCAACTTGACAGGAAGCCTGACACTGCTGCTACAGCTCAGGAGGAAACTGGACTTGCAGGTCTCCACTCTAGACGAGGCCTGACTCC
The DNA here is from genome assembly GCA_006410635.1 of Cephalophus harveyi. Classification (NCBI taxonomy): domain Eukaryota; kingdom Metazoa; phylum Chordata; class Mammalia; order Artiodactyla; family Bovidae; genus Cephalophus; species Cephalophus harveyi. Next base: position 17,665 of record SJYT01010802.1, on the reverse strand, counting down.
CCTGTGGAGACTCCAGAGGTACCCCAAGATCCATATCAGCACTGGAGAGGATACCTCAGGTTCCGGCCTCAGCTCCAGAAGAGGACTTAGGACCCAGCACCGACTGGAGAGGAATCCCAAAAGGCCCCTCGCAACTCGCATGGAGACTGGCCTTTCCTCAGGCCACATGAGCAGGTCCCTCAGGTCCCCTTTGAAACTTGAGAGGAACCTGCTGCAACTCGAGAAAAAGGAGGAGATTCTCCCCTCCAGGCGAGATGAAGCCCTTTTCCGCTGGGGCGTCTCAAGGGAAATCACACCTTCCCTCTTGAACTTCGAAAGGGTCTTCACAGCCTTGTTGCAACTCAAGAAGTTCCCCGACATACGGTCTCTACTCGAGAGGAAAACCGAGGGTCCCACCACAACTCAAAAAGAGCCCCGTTTTCCCCTCCTTAGCTCGAGATGAGTGTTCCTTTCCCTGCTTCGTCAGGAAAGGATTCCTGGCGTTCCCATCTCATCTCAAGAGGAGGTGCTCTTAACTGGAATGTTGAGAGGAACTCCAGGGATTGTGCCACCATTCCAGAAGACCCCCAAATGTCTCAGTCCACCACTGATGAACCTGATTTCCCTGCACTGCCTCGACTGTCACGCCGAGTATCAATTCACACCACGGTGGCACTTGTAATAGCCCTGTGGCACCTCAAGGGAAAGACACAGATCCCTGTGTCAACTCGATGTGAAGACTGACACTGCTTCTACAGCTCAGGAGGAAAGCAGACGTGCATGTCTGCACCTGAGACGAGGCCTGACTCCCCTGTGGAGACTCCAGAGGAATTGCAAGATCCATGCCAGCACTGGAGAGGAAACCTCAGGTTCCGGGTTCACCTCCTGATGAGGACTTAGGAACCTGCACTGACTGGAGAGGAATCCCGAGAGGCCCCTCGCAACTCACATGGATACTGGCCTTTCCTGAGGCCACGCGAGCAGGTCCCTGAGGTCCCCGTCGTAACTCGAGAGGAACCTGTCGCAACTCGAGAATGAGGAGATTCTCCCCTCCAGGCGAGATGAGGCCCTTTTACACTGCGGCGTCTCAAGGGAAATCACACATTAACTCTTGAACCTCGAAAGGGTCTTCACACCCTTGCTGCAACTCAAGAATTTCCCCGACATACCGTCTCTACTAGACAGGAACACCAAGGGTCCCGCCACAACTCAAAAAGAGCCCCGTTTTCCCCTCCTCAGCTCGAGATTAGGGTTCCTTTCCTTGCTTCATCGCGAAAGTATTCAAGGCCTTTTTGTCACATCTCAAGAGGAGGTGCTCACAATGGTACAGTCGAGAGGAACTCCAGGCGTCATGCCACCATTCCAAAAGACCCCCAAGTTTCTCATTCCACTCCAGATGAACCTGATTTCCCTGCACTGCCTCAATTTTCACCCTGAGTATCGACTCACACCACGGTGGCATGTGTGACAGCGCTGTGGGAACTCGAGGGAAAGCCACAGATCCCTGTGTCAACTTGACGGGAAGCCTGACACTGCTGCTACAGCTCGGGAGGAAAGCAGACGTGCATGTCTCCACTCGAGATGAGGCCTGACTCCCCTGTGGAGACTCCAGAGGAACCCCAAGATCCATGTCAGCACTGGAGAGGAAACCTCAGGTTCCGGTCTCAGCTCCAGACGAGGACTTAGGACCCGGCACTGACTGGAGAGGAAACCCGAGAGGCCCCTCACAACTCGCATGGAGATTGGCCTTTCCTGAGGCCACACGAGCGGGTCCCTGATGTCCCCATCGTAACTGGAGAGGAACCTGCTGCAACTCGAGAATAAGGAGGAGATTCTTCCCTCTAGGGGAGATGAGTCCCTTTTCCGCTGCGGCATCTCAAGGGAAATCACACCTTCCCTTTTGAACTTCAAAAGGGTCTTCACACCCTTCTTGCCATTCAAGAAGTTCCCCAACATACGGTCTCTACTCGATAGGAAATCTGCGGTCCCACAATAACTCAAGAGGAGACCCGTTTTCCCCTCCTCAGCTTGAGATCGGGGTTCCTTTCCCTGCTTCATTGGGAAAGGGTTCCCAGCGTTCCCATTGCATCTCAAGAGGAGACGCTCTCAACAGGAAAGTTGAAAGGAACTTCATGTGTCATGCAACCATTCCAAAAGACCCCCAAATGTCTCAGTCTGCTCCTGATGAACCTGATTTCCCTGCACTGCCTCGACTGTCACCCTGAGTATCCACTCACATCATGGTGGCACATGTAACAGCCCTGTGGCACCTTGAAGGAAAGCTACAGATCCCTGTGTCAACTCGACAGGAAGCCTGACACTGCTGCTACAGCTCGGGAGGAAAGCGGACGTGCATGTCTCCACTCAAGACGAGGCCTGACTCCAGTGTGGTGGCTCCAGAGGAACCCCAAGATCCGTGTCTGCACTGGAGAGGAAACCTCAGGTTCCGGCTTCAGCTCCAGACGAGGACTTAGGACCCGGCACTGACTGCAGAGGAATATGAGAGGCCCCTTGCAACTCGCATGGAGACTGGCCTTTCCTGAGGCCACACGAGCGGGTCCCTGAGGTCCCTGTCATAACTCGAGAGGAACTTGCTGCAACTCGAGAAAAATGAGGAGATTCTCCTCTCCAGGCGAGATGAGGCCCTTTCCGCTGTGGAGTCTCGAGGGAAATCACACCTTCCCTCTTGAACCTCGAAAGGGTCCTTCACACCCTTGCTGCAACTGAAGAAGTTCCCCGACAAACCCGTCACCACTCAAGAGTAACACTGAGGGTCCCACCACAACTCAAGAGGAGCCCCGTTTTCCCCTCCTCAGCTCGAGATGAGGGCTCCTTTCCCTGCTTCATCGAGAAAGGATTCCTGGCGTTCCTGTCGCATCTCAGGAGGAGGTGCTCTCCACAGGAAAGCCCTCTACTTGTATGACAGTCACTTGAAATTCAACTATTATTAGAACTGCAAGAAAGAGCGGACTAGGATCTTGCCTCCTGGAGCTCCCGTGGCAGTACTTTTATCCGACTTCCGTAGTCTCATGGCCCCTTGAGCTCTCCTTTCTCTCTTTCTCTTTCATGACCTACTTTTTTATTCTTTTTATAGGCTTTTCTACAATATTTTCTCTTTACCTTTTTTTTAAGTATGTTTCATCACTTCCATTCTTTACTGTTTAATCTTTCTCAGAAGCACAAGTATACACACAATAAGGAGGAGATTCTTCCCTCTAGGGGAGATGAGTCCCTTTTCCGCTGCGGCATCTCAAGGGAAATCACACCTTCCCTTTTGAACTTCAAAAGGGTCTTCACACCCTTCTTGCCATTCAAGAAGTTCCCCAACATACGGTCTCTACTCGATAGGAAATCTGCGGTCCCACAATAACTCAAGAGGAGACCCGTTTTCCCCTCCTCAGCTTGAGATCGGGGTTCCTTTCCCTGCTTCATTGGGAAAGGGTTCCCAGCGTTCCCATTGCATCTCAAGAGGAGACGCTCTCAACAGGAAAGTTGAAAGGAACTTCATGTGTCATGCAACCATTCCAAAAGACCCCCAAATGTCTCAGTCTGCTCCTGATGAACCTGATTTCCCTGCACTGCCTCGACTGTCACCCTGAGTATCCACTCACATCATGGTGGCACATGTAACAGCCCTGTGGCACCTTGAAGGAAAGCTACAGATCCCTGTGTCAACTCGACAGGAAGCCTGACACTGCTGCTACAGCTCGGGAGGAAAGCGGACGTGCATGTCTCCACTCAAGACGAGGCCTGACTCCAGTGTGGTGGCTCCAGAGGAACCCCAAGATCCGTGTCTGCACTGGAGAGGAAACCTCAGGTTCCGGCTTCAGCTCCAGACGAGGACTTAGGACCCGGCACTGACTGCAGAGGAATATGAGAGGCCCCTTGCAACTCGCATGGAGACTGGCCTTTCCTGAGGCCACACGAGCGGGTCCCTGAGGTCCCTTTCATAACTCGAGAGGAACTTGCTGCAACTCGAGAAAAATGAGGAGATTCTCCTCTCCAGGCGAGATGAGGCCCTTTCCGCTGTGGAGTCTCGAGGGAAATCACACCTTCCCTCTTGAACCTCGAAAGGGTCCTTCACACCCTTGCTGCAACTGAAGAAGTTCCCCGACAAACCCGTCACCACTCAAGAGTAACACTGAGGGTCCCACCACAACTCAAGAGGAGCCCCGTTTTCCCCTCCTCAGCTCGAGATGAGGGCTCCTTTCCCTGCTTCATCGAGAAAGGATTCCTGGCGTTCCTGTCGCATCTCAGGAGGAGGTGCTCTCCACAGGAAAGCCCTCTACTTGTATGACAGTCACTTGAAATTCAACTATTATTAGAACTGCAAGAAAGAGCGGACTAGGATCTTGCCTCCTGGAGCTCCCGTGGCAGTACTTTTATCCGACTTCCGTAGTCTCATGGCCCCTTGAGCTCTCCTTTCTCTCTTTCTCTTTCATGACCTACTTTTTTATTCTTTTTATAGGCTTTTCTACAATATTTTCTCTTTACCTTTTTTTTAAGTATGTTTCATCACTTCCATTCTTTACTGTTTAATCTTTCTCAGAAGCACAAGTATACACACACACACACACACACACACACACACACACAAGTTCCCATACAAGCTCTGTGTTTAGGTGCTGTTTGATTGGGCTCTCTCTGTGTTTGACTCACGTTTTCATATTCCACAATATTACCACATGCCAGGAGAGGCAACCATTTTCCTGTCTGCTTCTCCTTTTGACCCACATTACACTAAAATGAAGCAAAAGGAAGGGTTGCAGACAGACCACTGAGTGCTTTAAGATGCTGGCCTTTTAGAATTACATCTCACGTTTTCCAAAGCATCAGAGCTCTGGCCAGTATTTGGCACCTTCTGCAGGACACAAAGAGCCACAGGCTGGGAAAATCAGACCTGATTTAATGAATCTGATTGAATCTGATTTAATTCAAGGTGGCCACCACATACCTAGACCACTCTGAATAAACCATTTCCTGCTGTCAAAAATAACTAGACTAACCAAAGAAATCTACAGATTTGATGCAGTTTGTATCAAATTACAAATGGTGTTTCTGTAGAACTAGAACAACAAATTTTACAGTGTGTATGGAAATACAAAGCACCCTTAAGAGCCAAAACAATCTTGAGAAAGAAGAGCAGGAGCTGACAGGGTCAGGCTCCCTGACTTCAGAGTATACCACAAGCTACAGTAATCAAAACACTGGTACTGGCACAAAAACCAAAATACATTGCATAGATCAATGGAACAGGATAGGAAGTCCAGAGATAAACCCACGCACCTGTGGTCAATTAATCTAGGACAAAGGAGGCAAGACTGTACAATGGAGAAAAGACAGCCTCCTCAATAAGCAGTGCTGAGAAAACTTGACTGCTACATGTATAAGAATGAAATCAGAACACTCCCTAACACCATCCACAAAAATAAACTCAAAATGGATTAAAGACCAAAATGTAAGGATAGACATTATAAAACTCTAAAGGAGAACACAGGCAGAACACTCTCTGCCACAAATTATAGCGATATCTTTTTTGACCCACCTCTTAAGTGTAATGAAAATAAAAACAAAAATAAGCACATGGGACCTCTTTAAACTTACAAGCTTTTGTACAGCACAGGATATCATAAACAAGAGAGAAAACAACCCACGGAATGGGGGACAGTATTTGCAAATGATGCAACTGACAGGAGATTAACCTCCAAACTATTCAATCTTTCCAGGACTCATGTGCACATGTGCGAGTTGGACCATAAAGAAGGCTGAGTGCTGAAGAACAGATGCTTTCAAACTGTGGTGCTGGAGAAGATTCTTGAGAGTCCCTTGAACAGCAAGGAGAACAAACCAATCAATCTTAAAAGAAATCAACCCTGAATATTTGTTGGAAAGACTGATGTTGAAGCTCCAATACTTTGGCCACTTGATGCAAAGAATCAACTTATTGTAAAAGACCCTGATGCTGCGAAAGACTGAGGGCCAGAATGAAGGGGGTGGCAGAGGATGAGATGATTAGATGGCATGTTTGATTCGATGGACGTGAGTTTAAGCAAACTCTGGGAGATGGTGAAGGACAGGGAAGCAAGGCGTGTTGCAGTCCATGGGGTCACAAAGAGTTGGACACGACTGAGCAATGAAACAATAACATGCAGAGGTTCACAAAGAAATGTGACTGTAATGGGTGACTACAACTGGGGGTTGATATCAGTCAGTTCAGTTCAGTAGCTCAGGCGTGTCCGACTCTTGGTGACTGTATGGACTGCGGCACGCCAGGCTTCCCTGTCCATCACCATCTCCCGGAACTTATTCAAACTCATGTCCATCGAGTCAGTGATGCCATCTAACCATCTCATCTCTGTCATCCCCTTTTCCTCCTGCCTTCCATCTTTCCCAGCATCAGGGAAAGATTGCATCATTTCTTAGATGCAGGTCAGGTGATCTAATATTCCCATCTCTTTAAGAATTTTCCAGAGTTTTTTTGTGATCCACACAGTCAAACGCTTTGGTGTAGTAAATAAAGCAGAAGTAGATGTTTTTCAGTTTCACATACTATTGAAACCTGGCATCAGTTAGTCAGTTCTTCAAATTAGATGGCCAAAGTATTGGAGTTTCAGCTTCAGCATCAGTCCTTCCAATGAATATTCAGGACTGATTTCCTTTAGGACTGATTTGTTGGATCTCTTTGCAGTCCAAGGAACTCTCAAGAGTCTTCTCCAACACCACCTTTCAAAAGCATCAATACTTCGGTGCTCAGCTTTCGTTTTAGTCCAACTGTCACGTATATACATGACCACTGGAAAAACCATAGCTTTGATCAGACAGACCTTTGTCAGCTAAGTAATGTCTCTGCTTTCTAATATGCTATTGAGGTTGGTCATATTTCTTTTTTCCAAGGAGCAAGCATCTTTTAATTTCAAGGCTGCAGTCACCATCTGCAGAGATTTTGGAGCCCAGAAAAATAAAGTCTCTTACTGTTTCCATTGTTTCTCCATCTATTTGCAGTGAAGTGATGGGACCAGACGCCATGATCTTTCTGAATGTTGAGTTTTAAGCCAACTTTTTCACTCTCCTCTTTCACTTTCATTAAGAGGCTCTTTAGTATTTCTTCACTTTCTGCCATAAGAGTGGTGTCATCTGCATATCTGAGATTATTGATATCTTCCCAGTAATCTTGATTCCAGCTTGTGCTTCATCCAGCCCAGCATTTTGCATGATGTACTCTACATATAAGTTAAATAAGCAGAGTGACAATATCCGATTTGGAACCAGTCTGTTGTTCCATGTCCAGTTATTGCTTCTTGACCTGCATACAGATTTCTTCAATGCAGGTCAGGTGATCTGGTATTCCCGTCTCTTTAAGAATTTTCCAGAGTTTGTTGTGATCCATACAGTCAAATGCTTTGGTGCTGTCAACAAAGCAGATGTTTTTCTGGAACTCTAGCTTTTTCGATGATCCACTGAATGTTGGCAATTTGACCTCTAGTTCCTCTGCTTTTTCTAAATCCAGCTTGAACATCTGGAAGTTCAAGGTTCACACACTGTTGAAACCTGGCTTAGAGAATTTTGAGCATTACTTTGCTAGCGTGTGAGATGAGTTCAATTTTGCGGTAGTTCGAACATGTTTTGGCATTGCCTTTCTTTGCAATTGGAATGAAAACGGACCTTTTCGAGTCCTGTGGCCACTGCTGAGTTTTCCAAATTTGCTGACGTGTTGAGTGCAACACTGTAATAGCATCATCTTTTAGGATTTGAAATAGCTCAACCAGAACTTCATCACCTCTACTAGATTTGTTCATAGTGATGCCTCCTAAGGCTGCGACTTCACATTCCAGGATGTCTGGCTCTAGAGGAGTGATCACACCTTTGTGGTTATCTGGGTCATGAAGATCTTTTTTGTACAGTTCTTCTGTGTATTCTTGCCACCTCTTCTTAATATCTTCTGCTTCTGTTAGGCCCATACTATTTCTGTCCTTTATTGCGCCCATCTTTGCATGAAATGTTCCCTTGGTATCTCTAATTCTCTTGAAGACATCTCTAGTCTTTCCCATTCTATTGTTTTCCTCTATTTCTTTGTATTGACTACTGAGGAAGACTTTCTTATCTCTCCTTGCTATTCTTTGGAACTCGGTATTGAGGTAGGTATATCTTTCCTTTTTTCCTTTGCCTTTCACTTCACTTCTTTTTTCAGCTATTTGGAAGCCCTCCTCAGCAACCATTTTGCCTTTTGCATTTCTTTTTCTTGGGGATGTTCTTGATCACAGCCTCCTGTACAATATCATGAATCTCCATCCATAGTTCAGGCACTCTATCAGATCTAATCATTTACATCTATTTGTCACTTCTACTGTATAATCATAAGGGATTTGATTTAGGTCCTACCTGAATGGCTGCAAAGAATGTAATCAATCTGATTTCAGTATTGACCATCTGATGATGTCCATGTGTAGAGTCTTGTCTTGTGTAAGTAGAAGAGGGTGTTTGCTATGACCAGTGCGTTCCCTTGGCAAAACTCTGTTAGCCTTTGCCCTGCTTCATTTTGGACTCCAAGGCCAAATGTGCCTGTTACTCCAGGTATCTCGTGACTTTCTACTTTTTCATTCCAGTCCCCTACAATGAAAAGGACATCTTTTGGGGGTGTTAGTTCCAGAAGGTCTTGTAGTTCTTCATAGGATGTTCAACGTCAGCTTCTTCAGCATTAATGGAATTCCTGGGAGTTGATGTACTACTTAATAAATGATAGGGAGTAGGAGAAAAAGGCATCTTCTAAATAGCAGGTGACTTGGGCGAGGCACTTATGGGAGAACAAATAACATTTAGGAAGGATAAATGGTACCTTAGGAGGATATATGGGAGTTAGGGGAGTTTTGTGATAATGTCTGTTTGTCTGGTGCTTTCTGCAAAAAAAAAAAGTCTTCCAAGACTTTTTCCAAAAAGCAAAGCAAAATTAGATAGATTGGTAGATAGGTAAAGATAAGGTGAGAAGTCTTAGGCCAATCTTATTTATCCAGAGGAACTTTCTCTAATTTTAACACTGTCTCCAAAAGTCAATCACAAGTCAACTAAAACTGACTCAAATGCATTCCTTTCTATAGTTGAATAATACACAGCTTCTTTATCCATTCATCTGTTGATGGACATCTAGGTTACTTCCATGTCCTAGCTACTGTAAGTAGTGCTGCAATGAACACTGGGGTACATGTGTCTTTTTGGAATTTGCTGTATGATGCAGGGAACCCAAAGTTTGTGCTTTGTGACAACGTAGAGGGGTCGAATGGGGAGGGAGGTGGGAGGGAGGTTCAGGAGGGAGGGGCCATACGCATACCTATGGCCAATTCAAGTCAATGTTTGGCAGAAACCATCACAGTATCATAAAGCAATTATCCTCTAATGAAGAATAAAAATTATAAAAAGTTAATTCATTTAAAAGGCAAAAACTCAGGCAAATCTTATTTCTCCGTGAGGAAAGCCCTATGAATCTGTGTTTGAAGTTACATATAGTAAGTTTTATGCCACTATTAATAACTGTAACACATCAGAACATTGGCGGAAGCCGTCACAGCAGTATCTAAGTCTTTAGGTCTATATACAGTGATGAAAACCGGAAAGTACAAAAATGCTGTCAATCAACACCACTAAATATTAATGACAAGTCTGGCTCTTTGGGTGGTGTTTAAATAGCTGGCATTAGGGCTCAATCTGAGTTTGTAAAGGGCGTACCTGGTGGCACAAATGGTAAAGAATCCACCTGCAATGCAGGTGACCTCGGTTTGATCCCAGGGTCTGGAAGATTCCCCAGACAAGGGAATGGCTACCCACTCCAGTATTCTTGCCTGGAGAATTCCATGGACCGAGGAACCTGGTGGGCTAGTCCATGGGGTTGCACAGAGTCAGACATGATTAAGTGACTGACACTATCACTTAGAGTATGGAAAACTCAACAGTGCTGATGTTTAAATCTGCTAAAATGTAAGTTAGATGCAGAGAAACATCACTTAAAATGCTCTATAAATTTTTATCATGCACACATAATACAAAAATATTTTCCTTTAATAAAGATTTTCTCATCATGTTTAATGGGAAACAAGATGAACCTGATTTCCCTGTACTGCCCTGACTATCACCACGAGAATTGACTCACACCACGGTGGCACATGTGACAGCCCTGTGGCACCTCGAGGGAAAGCCACAGATCCCTGTGTCAACTAGACGGGAAGTCTGACACTGCTGCTGTAGCTCGGGAAGAAAGCGGACATGCATGTCTCCACTCGAGACGAGGCCTGACTCCCCTGCGGAGACTCGAGAGGGACACCAAGATCCATGTCAGCACTGGAGAGGAAACCTCAGGTTCCGGCCTCAGCTCCAGAAGAGGACTTAGGACCCAGCACCGACTGGAGAGGAATCCCAATAGGCCCCTCACAACTCACATGGAGACTGGCCTTTCCTGAGGCCACACGTGCAGTTCCCTAAGGTCCCCGTCGTAACTCGAGAGGAACCTGTGCAACTGGAGAAAAACCTGGAGATTCTCCCCTCCAGGCGAGATGAGGCTCTTTTCTGCTGCGGTGTCTCGAGGGAAATCACACCTTCCCTCCTGAACCTTGAAAGGGTCCTTCACACCCTTGCAGCAACTCAAGAAGTTCCCCGACATACCTGTCTCCACTCGAGAGGAACACCGAGGGTCCCACCACCACTCAAGAGGAGCCTGTTTTCCCCTCCTCAGCTCGAGATGAGGGTTCCTTTCCGTGATTTGTTGGGAAAGGATTTTAGGCGTTCCCGTCGCATCTCAAGAGGAGGAGCTCTCTACAGGAAAGTCAAGAGGAACTTCAGGGATCGGGCCACCATTCCAAAAGGCCCCCATATGTCTCAGTTCACTCCAGAAGAAGCTGATTTCCCTGCACTGCATGACTGTCACCCTGAGTATTGACTCACACCACTATCTTATTTCTCCATGAGGATAGGCCTATGAATCTGTGTTTGAAGTTACATATAGTAAGTTTTATGCCACTATTAACAACTGTAACCCATCAGAACATTGACGGAAGCCATCACAGCAGTTTCTAAGTCTTTAGGTCTATATACAGTGATGAAAACCGGAAAGTACAAAAATGCTGTCAATCAACACCACTAAACGTTAATGACAAGTCTGGCTCTTCGGTGATATTTAAATAGCTGGCATTAGGGCTCAGTCTGAGTTTGTAAAGGGTGTCCTTTGTGGCAGAAATGGTAAAGAATCCACCTGCAATGCAGGTGACCTCAGTTCGATCCCAGGGTCTGGAAGATTCCCTGGAGAAGGGAATGGCTCCCTACTCCAGTATTCTTGCCTGGAGAATTCCATGGACAGAGGGACCTGGTGGGCTACAGTCCATGGGGTTGCACAGAGCCAGACATGATTAAGTGACTAACACTATCACTTAGAGTATGGAAAACTCAACAGTGCTGATGTTTAAATCTGCTAAAAAGTAAGTTAGATGCAGAGAAACATCACTTAAAATGCTATATAAATTTTTATCATGCAACATAATACAAAAATATTTTCCTTTAATAAAGATTTTTTCATCATGTTTAATGGGAAACAACAAAATCTCATGAAAATGGTCCAGTAGAGAAACTTTTCCTATTTATCTTTCTAAATCATGTATTTTTCCTTCCAAATCTGTATATCTTGTTCTTCTATTTACAAAAGTAGGTCATCACACACATTTGACCCATCTGTAGATCCTCGAGAAGACACTCTAAAGGCGTCAGATGCAAACTGTGTATCATCTGAAAGAAAAGGAAAGAATTATATTCTTTACCTAAAATTCTTGGGTCAACTAAGATTAGTAAAACAAACAAACACACAAACAAACAAACCTGAGAGCTTTCCTAGTATTCTGAAAAATTAAATATATCTATAGATGACACAACATAAAATACTAATCAAGATTACAATTTTATAATCTGCTTATGGTTGCAGTGGGGCTGAGTATCAGAGCTCCTGGTTTTCTCATTCTTCATTCATGTACTCATGCAATTGAGTGAATTGATGAATACTCATGTATTCATGCAAAGGTTCTGTGACAAGCACTGGAATTACAAGATGAAGATGACCCAGTCCATCCTGAAAAATGATATGCCTTAAACTGGAAAAACAGACAAACAGGCAATTTCCGTACAGAGTCACAAATACTAAGATATAAAAGACGGCACAAGGAACACTCAGGAGGGGAAGCCAGCTTTGTGTCAATGCTGCCAGCTTTTTGGTGGAGGTGACATGTATGTAGCTACCTGAAGGACAGGAAAAAGTACAAGAGACAGAGGGGAGAAGCACGTACAAAGACCGGAGGTGAGCAGGCGAATGTGTGGGATCCTACACAGCCTGGCTAGTTAGATGCAGAGTTAAGTGGCAGAGTAAGCTGGTAAAAAGAGAAGGCCAACTACTTTGGCAGGATCCAAATGTGGGCGTTTGGAGCATTTCCTGAGGGTAAAAGAGGAACCGGTGACGTATCAAGTGACAGCTACACAAACGTGACTGCTTGAGTCTGGGTTTCCTAGCCTTCACCACTACCAGACACTTGAGATCAAATGTGGGCGTTGGGAGCATCTCCTGAGGGTAAAAGAGAAACTGGTGACGTATCAAGTGACAGCTACACAAACGTGACTGCTTGAGTCTGGGTTTCCTAGCCTTCACCACTACCAGACACTTGAGAAGTTGATGAATGCCACGTTTTCTGAGAATAGTGTCAGGGTGTAGGAAGATAGCTCCACAGGGATGGAGTTAGTAGAAGGATACAGCTAGAAATAAAAAGAAATACACAGACCTTCAGAGACTTTTTCAAGCTATGATACATGATGAATAAATGAAGAAGGATATTTTTCACTATGACTGCTCATGCTTTCACATTTTCATTAGCTATGTATATAAAAAAATTTAACATAGCATCTGTTATCCAAACAATGGAAAGAGATGCCATTTATTGTTTACAGTGTATTTCAGAAGCAGAGTAAGCTGGTAAAGAGATTAGGCCAACTACTTTGGCAGGGCCCAAGTGACAGCTACACAAACGTGACTGTTTGAGTCTGGGTTTCCTAGCCTTAACCACTACCAGACACTTGAGAAGTTGATGAATGCCACATTTTCTGAGAATAGTGTCAGGGTGTAGGAAGATAGCTCCACAGGGATGGAGGAAGTAGAAGAAGGATATAGCTAGAAATAAAAAGAAATACACAGACCTTCAGAGACTATTTCAAGCTATGGTACATGATGAATAAATGAAGAAGGATATTTTTCACTATGACTGCTCATGCTTTCACAGTTTCATTAGCTTATATATATAACATTTAACATAGCATCTCTTATCCAAACAATGGAAAGAGATGCCATTTATTGTTTACAGTGTATTTCAGAAATCAATGTCTAAATTTAATTCATACATTTTGGCAACATACCTTCTCTTAGTTCTCTAGTTATGCTCCTGTCCAACTCCCGCAGCATCTGAAATAAGTCAAATATTTATTGTTAAGATAAACATGCTATATGTTTATAACTTATTAAATGTGACTTTTAATTAATACTTTTAGAGACTAGACCTAGCCTGAAGATTACCTCAGTAGAAAAAAAAATCATATAAATAAAAGAAAATGAATTCTTACTTATTCTGCTTATAGATAACAGAACATAGATATGGAATGCTATTTAGCTTAATCTGATAAAAAGTACAAGAAATATCAGTCTATTGAGTACACATGATTTCAGAGAATTAGGGAATGACCCATAATCCTCAGAATGACCCCCAAGATTACTATCTTCTCCCCTAAAAGCTCCTGGCCTAAATATGTACGTCTGAGACTTTATTTTGATTTCTAGATGAGGATCCTGTTCAAATGGAGGAAACAGTTTGAGTCGAATGTTAATAAGGAGAACACATCTGTGATTTTCTTTAAACTTTTCCATTTAATGAAAACACAGAGGGTGAGAAAATTATATACAAGAAAACAATGTGCCAGCAAGATTTAATTCTGAAGATGTTTAGCGAAAAGGATTCTCTCATAAGTGTTAGTTTCAAAACGACGTCCCATAGAAGGGGAAGGTCCCACAGGGGTCACTGCAGGGGTGAGGAACAGAGAAGTCTCAGCTGCAGGCGCTCTGGCCACTCTTTAGCTAAATGGTTCTATGCTTGTCTCCATTTTATATCACATGGTTCCACGCAGAAGTTTTTCTTAGAGGAAAGGTTGTTTTCTTTGAAGAAAAAACTTTTGTAAGGTATGAGGCTCATTGATTTACTCAAAGTTCCTAATTCTACAAAAGAAGTAACAAAGCCAATGGCATTCTTACTGAGTCCTGTGCCAGCTACTTCCTCAGGTTAAGAAAAAACACATAGGTTTTTCACTATAACATGGACAAAATGAATATAGAAATCCTTCTTATATAATTAAACAATGCTTGTGGCATAACATGACTTTCTAACTAAATTATGTGCTTTAAATGCATAAATAAGAATAAATGAATATCAAACTCTTATTTGTAGCATTTGATATAGTTAATTTAGAAAGGATAAGTATTTTTTACAAACAGGACAGGGAACTTGAAGGAGAAAATCTTTATTTGAATCAAGCAGGCCAAAACAGAAGATTCGTCCTTAAAAGGATGTTCCTTTCCTCCAGATAAAACCTGGTTAACTAAAATCAGTCAACAATGAATTATCCACATTTTGGGTTATTTAGGACAAAATTTAAAACATGCAACAGATCTCGCTTTACTGTCTAGCATTCCTGACGATCCGTGATATTAATGTACTTTACGATTAGATTGAGTTTTTGTTGCTGTCTCCTTAGTTGTATTTGAAATAGCGTCAGACAGGACTGAGCGACTTCACTTTCACTTTTCACTTTCATGCATTAGAGAAGGAAATGGCAACCCACTCTAGTGTTCTTGCCTGGAGAATCCCAGGGACGGGGGAGCCTGGTGGGCTGCCGTCTATGGGGTCGCACAGAGTCGCACACGACTGAAGCGACTTAGCAGCATACTTCTATCCAAGCTCTCATCATTAGTTAGTTATACAAAAAGTATGAGTGTAATCTCAATTATAATCTAAATCTGGTCAGAAATTACAGTTGCACTTCATTTCCTCAGCCTGAAGTTTCAAGGGGAGGACTTATACTCCTACCCTCCGTATGAGAAGAGAAGAGATTTATCTAACGGGTGAGTTTGGGACAAGGAACTAAGAAGTGCTTGCTTGGTTCCAAATCCCTTCTTTGAAAAGATGTTATGTGCCCACAGCACCGTGAACTTGGGTCTGCAGTAGGCAGCCTGTGTCTGGGATGGGGGTCAAGCATTTGCTTCCTCCCCTTAGGCCTGCATGGGGAAGTGTCTGACTTCAGATGAAGTTTTCAGAGGCCCGCTGTGACTGCACAGCTAAAGCAAGTCCTCCGGTTTCATGACTCTCAATTACTAAGACCCAACAGAGCCGCAGTGCTGTTGAAGAAACTTTAGATTGCTCTTCTATGATGGCAAGAAGTCAAATGAGAAAACAGGTTGAGACTGCATTGAACAAGGGCTACTTGTCTCTGCATCACCAACATCACAAAAACACTATCAAAATAATAAACCCGTGTGCACTGACTGAAATGGATATTTTAACCACAATGATTACACAATAAAAACTGGTTGCAATTTCAAGACTCCCCATCATTGCTATCTAAGATACCATTCACCCAGATGATGTCAAGACAGAGATAAAGTGAGCTTCATTTATAATTTTTAAATGTTTGCATTAACTACAAATTTAGAATCATTCTACAACTGCTCAGCAAGATAGTTTTTAGAAATTTAAATCAAAATTCTATGAGTAAAATAGCAATTAAAGACATACTCTTGTACAAGAAAATAACAAAAAATGTTAACCTAAAACCAGAAATTAATCTTCTGATTTAGTATTACAAGTTTGTTTAATTCATAAAAAGGATTTATCTAGGATTCTTTCAAATAAAAACACATCCATATATGGCTAGTGTTTAGATGCCAGTGATTCATTTATGCTTGCTGCTGCTAAGTCACTTTAGTCATGTCCGACTCTGTGCGACCCCATAGACAGCAGCCCACCAGGGTCCTCCATCCCTGGGATTATCCAGGCAGGAACACTGGAGTGGGCTGCCATTTCCTTCTCCAATGTATGAAAGTGAAAAGTGAAAGTGAAGTCGCTCAGTCATGACCGACTCTTCGCGACCCCATGGACTGCAGCCTACCAGGCTCCTCTGTCCATGGGATTTTCCTGGCAAGAGTATTGGAGTGGGTTGCCATTGTCACTTATGCTTAGGGGTAGATAAACTGTGGTGGGTGCAGCAAAGCTTGGAAATGATTATGAACCACTGCCAAAGTGAAATCAATTAGAAAGTAAGTCAAACATCTTAAAGTATACTTTCAGTTACTAGGCAATAAGATTTCCTTTCTAAAGTAGAATTTCAATGCAATTTTTCAAGAAATTTAAAAAGTATCTCTTAAAAACAAGAGATCTAGGACAAAAAAATCATTAAATGTCTCCTTGATTAGCATAGCTAATGACAGCTTTCACTTAGTGTGCATAAGTCAAATAAACAACTCAGAAGTTCATCAAATTAAAAACAAGGATCATTCATATCAGAAATCTGAAACCTCATGAACAAAAGATAATAGAACTAACCTCGATCAAGTAAGTCTCCATGCTGTTATTAGAATGGCATGGAATTGAGGTAGAAAACCCTACGTTTGCTCTTGGAGTAAGATTTCCCTTGGGCACTAAAGGATTACTGAAATTTCCAACACAAGGGGGCTCCAGGACTGGCCTCGTGCTAAGAGGGCTGATATAAAAACACATCCATATGTGGCTAGTGTTTAGATGCCAGTGATTCACTTATGCTTGCTGCTGCTAAGTCACTTCAGTCATGTCCGACTCTGTGTGACCGCGTAGATGGCAGCCCACCAGGGTCCTCCATCCCTGGGATTCTCCAGGCAGGAACATTGGAGTGGGCTGCCATTTCCTTCTCCAATGCATGAACGTGAAAAGTGAAAGTGAAGTCGCTCCGTCATGACTGACTCTTCGCAACCCCATGGACTGCAGCCTACCAGGCTTCTCTGTCCATGGGATTTTCCTGGCAAGAGTATTGGAGTGGGTTGCCATTGTCACTTATGCTTAGGGGTAGATAAACTTTGGTGGGTACAGCAAAGCTTGGAAATGATTATGAACCGCTGCCAAAGTGAAATCAATTAGAAAGGAAGTCAAACATCTTAAAGTATACTTTCAGTTACTAGGCAGTAAGATTTCCTTTCTAAAGTAGAATTTCAAAGCAATTTTTCAAGATATTTATAAAGTATCTCTTAAAAACAAGAATTGGTGGGTACAGCAAAGCTTGGAAATGATTATGAACCGCTGCCAAAGTGAAATCAATTAGAAAGGAAGTCAAACATCTTAAAGTATACTTTCAGTTACTAGGCAGTAAGATTTCCTTTCTAAAGTAGAATTTCAAAGCAATTTTTCAAGATATTTATAAAGTATCTCTTAAAAACAAGAGATCTAGGACAAAAAATCATTAAATGTCTCCTTGATTAGCATGGTTAATGAGAGCTTTTACTTAGTGTGCATAAGTCAAATAAACAACTCAGAAGTTCACCAAATTAAAAACAAAGATCATTCATACAAGAAATCTGAAACCCCATGAACAAAAGATAATAGAA